>CCAG010011541.1:0-89529 GCA_001077435.1 Glossina morsitans morsitans | reverse complement strand
TATATATATATATATATATATATATATATATATATATATATATATATATATATATCCGACTCTTCCGGAGAGCGAAGTTGTTTTATGGAATGTTAAGTTAGCCAGCGAAAACAACGAAACACGTTTCCTACTCACAACATCTCGAAACATTGAAAACAAATTTGTTCGATTTGATTTAAATCTTAGGTTTAGCCGAAATCAATTCGCTATAGTCTATGATATGTACTTAAGATTCCAACAAAGTTATTGTCCATATTCACTAGTGAAACGTGATGATTTTATGACACTTGGACCGTTAGTGGTTTGGGAAGCAAGTCATCGAAATGAATTGATTAAAACTGGACCAATTGATATTCGCATGAAATTGAAAATTGCAAGTAACATACCAGCTAATACATCAGCATACTGTTTAATTATACATGGTAAAATATTTGACTATGTAAAGAGAATAAAATAAAGTAATAAAATAGTAATAAAATATATATATATATATATATTTATATATATGTATGTATATGAACTTTAGCAACAAGAAAATGTTCTTCTCTCTCGATATAAATTTAGATATATCAGTTATTTTCTAATCATTATATCTTTAAACGCAGCAGTAGCCCTTTGTAAAACGGGATATTATATTGAAAATAGATATATATATCCTATACCGTTCAATATTACTACTCCTCGTGCAGACTCGAATTCGGAAGCTGTAGAAATCAATTTATGTTTAGCCAACGATGATGTGCTGAAAATTATTAAATCATTTGTTATGATGGAAGCAAGTGAAACATTGGAAATTAACAACTATAAAATTAACAACACAACAACAACAACAGACAACAGAAGATATACCATTACAATATTTTTCAGTGGATGGCATTTCATAAATCGTTAATCTATTCAGAAATGGATATAGATGGTATACTAGAAGCAGAGAAAGCAGAAAAAGCAATTAAAAATAAATTGCTTCGAATATTGTGAATTTGAACATAGGGAAAAATTACGTAACGGTGAAATTGAGAAGGTTCGTGCACCAGACTTATCGCGAAGGTTACAACACATTCGAACAGTTGATCTAAAAGATTAGACTCAAACGTATGAAATGAATATTATGTAAGTATGTAATAGTTAGTTTTCAAGAAAACATCAGAAAAGAAAAAACAACATGAAAATCATTTTAACGCTGTACGCGATTTTAATTTTCTTCAATATTTGTTATGCAGGACCTCATTACACTCTTTCCTATTCTAATCCTGTTTATGACAATAGAATTGCTAAATTAAATGGTGACTCAAGTAAATGTTTAAATTTTCGAATAAGACTTCCAAGCGATACGACGCGTACACTGATACATTTATCACTTCAGTTGCTAACCCAATTATCGGAAGATAAAATTCCAACAACAACAAATATAAACTATTTACAATAAGTGATGTAATTGAAGCTTGTAAAAAGGATTTAATAGAAAAAGAAACGAAGATTGGAGTTATTATTGAAAGTGCAATAGCGCAATATTCCACCGTCAATTCAAATTAAAATAGGGAAATTGTGAAATGTGCTGTGAAAAATGTTATTTTATTACGAAATTTTGTTAACTTTAATCTGAATATAGAAAAGATTGAGAATGAGAGTTTTTTTAGGACCGACTCTCTAAATATATATATAATAACTTTCACATGAAACAAAAAATTTGCAACAATTACCTTCTTAAAATCAACCGTCCTTATCCTGAAAATGGTTTCATCATTAGATTTAGGGAATTTATTAAAAACATACGATTCGCGCTTGAGGAAATGATTAACGAATTAAAAATATATAAAAATGTATCCGAACCATTCATATATTCAACATGTTATGGACTGCATAGATGTGATCATTCGTTAGACTGTTCAAAAACGCTTACCTTATGTACATGTCAACTTTGCTACAATCGATAGAAAATGACTCAAGAACCATTTAATTTGTACAGCCGAATCTTTAACCAAAAATCATCGACGTTGTCGCCGTCGTTGTCACTTCTTCTGAAAATAAATTCGAACACCAATAACGGTATAAATATTACAGAAGATGATTAATTAAAGAAACAAATTTCCACCTACAAAATAAATTGAATAAAAGAAAAAAGTTGTTGTTGTTTTTAGAAAAAAAATTTTTTTTGGTTGATTAAACAATGTTGTGAACCATTCAATGACATTATTTAAATGTCCTTGTTTAAGTTGAGTTGTTTGGGTTTTTGGAATAAGTACAATTATTCATGCGGAATGTCTGTTTTATTTGGGCAGTCCAAACGAACTCCCTTGATGTTATTGTTTGGGCCAACTTATCCAACAGCGTGATGGTTTTTTTTTTTTTAATTTATTTATAAGCGTCATCTATTAAGGATGTCTAACACAAATGATGACCGGTTGAAAGCGATCGTAATTTTAAGATAAACGCAAACTTCGATGAGGTAAAATAATATAATCTAATATAAAAAACACAACAATGCAAAATAATGACTAAAGATCATTTTGCGCAGATAACGAAAGTGAACTTTATTGGGGATTAAAAAATTCAATTAAAGTAATTAGGAATTATTCTAAAAATGGTAAATATAGTAATCTTGAAAAAATTAATTAATCACAAGAAAACAATTAATACAAAATATTACAAAACCGTAAAGAAAACTATTAATATGCAATTGTAGAAAGTAAACAACCGGAAGAAAAAAGCGAAAGTGTGCTTTATCACTAAAAAGGCAAAGTATCGATATAAATACATCCAAGATGTACAACACAAACATGTTTAGTTCACCCAAAAGTTTACACAAATCAATCTCGAAGAAAACAAAATTAATGTGATTGTACGCAGTTTATAAGACGGTTTGCAACACCATCGCAACAACACAATTAACTTCCGTCGCTGTAGGGTACACTCAGTTTAGAAAATGGTTTGCAACACCACCGCAACAACACTCTGGATAAACCAACTTCGTATTAAAAACACCTTACCATACACAAAAAATCCCAAATTATAAAAATATTTTTAATTAAGTAATTCTTTTTTTACATGATTAATAACATATATATAGGTCAACTATTAATAACATTAAGAATGGTCAGTAAGTCAATTAAAACACCGCAAAAAACTTTTTACTCCCAATGTTGTAGGGTATACTCAATTTACAACATTGTTCGCAACAAAACCACAACCACACCCTCGGAAACCTCGGCACGGACGCCTATTTTGAACGCTTGTGTCCAAAAAACTCGCACGACCACCATTCGGGTCACATTTAAATACATTCGTGTAGGAAGAACAACGCCTTTTTTTAATCGGAATATCAGAAAAAGGCGTGGTTGAGCCCACAAATAAAAATGTTAGTAATATAGTGTACTCTGAGAGCTATTTACCGCCTTGAACATTCATTTATATGAAAAAAGTGATGCCAAACACACATATATATATTACTTTCGACCACCCGCCGTCTAACGTTTTATTTTAGTAAGTCGTTATAAGAGGAAGTATCATCATTTTCAGGATTTCGAGAAAAAAATCGCTCACTAAGAGCATTTCGGAATACTAAATTGATGTGAAAACTTTGTGTCATATGCGTCAATTTTGTGAACCGCGCTATATAACAGTTCCTACGGACATTGGACCTTTTTAGGGTAAAAGGGGCTAATTCTTGATGACAATTCGTTTATAACAATAATTTGACATAATAATTAATATTATCAAATTGTATAGGTCTATTTTTGGACGCCAACCCACATAAGAGTTTTAATGAAAAATAAGGCTTTATATACAAAAACCGTCTAATTTTTAATATTTTAAGTTTTGAGTTTTAATGAAATGAATGATTTATATACAAAATGATTTATATACAAAAACCGTCTAATTTTTAATATTTTATGATACACATTTGTTCCTAGCAAATCGGCTATAGGGAATTTTGATTACATAGATATATTTTGTAAACCGCAGCAGATGTAGGGACTATCATGAGCCCGATTTGCGGTTTATTACGTCGATAACAACTGAAAAATAATGAAATTTTTAAGAAGTAGATGAAGTTGACTAAATTTAAAGCACGTTGACGTTTGAGTAATCTTCAATATGCCGGCTTTCATGACAATTATCCATTTACTTAAAAGTAATGTATAATTTTTGGTGTACAATTAATTAACCGAAGTGGTATAGAGTGTCTCAAAGTCGACCTTGCAAATATAAGTACATATATATATTTAGCATTCCTAATTGTTTAAAACGAAGTTCGTTAAGCGACGTCCTTAATTAAAAACGCTAACAAACTATTTACTGAAGTGAAGATAGTCCACCAAGATAACTAACACTTTTAGGGTTCGAACCTGAAGTTGTCTTTGCTATATAACGATTTATTGCGGAATAAACAAACATATAAAATAAGTATTAAAATTAAATAATATTAACGAACGTACAAAACAAACTAACCCCCTAACTACGAACACAAGCCCAAAAAAGCTAAGTTATTGGTACTAAATCTTATGCAAAATTACGTTACAAATACTGAAAGAATGCAGCGTCAAAATCATGTTATAACCATTTTCAAAGACATTACCCGACTACAGATTTTCGATATGTCATGAAAAATGCTAAAAACTTCAGAAAAACCGCATTTCATTACCATTTTCAGTTTTTGTCATCGCCAAATTGCCCCTCTCCATATACGCAAGACACTAAATTAGTTATAAAAAATTTGAAGGAATTCTGCCTAGTGCAGATTTTTGATATATCTTAAAGTACCTAAACGACCTACCTAACCTAAACGAAAAACCTAGTTTCATTACCCTGGTCCCGGTCTATCACCAGCAAATACGCCAAAAATCTGCCCTCTGAAATAATGTTGCTAATAAATGTTGCTCATGAAATGTTCCATCTTATATACATAATGTTTTGTTTTCTGTTGCTAAGGAAATGTTCAATTTTATTAGCTGGATAAATAAAAATTTTGATCCGAAAGTAGCATTAAAATATACTTTTCTAAGGATCATCTTATAAATTTGAAGTGCCTCTTATAGTCTGAAAAATACGGTACATATTTTAAGTTTGTAGGCAATTAAACGGCAAAATAGACGGGAAAGATATGTTCAGAACTTTTACATTGCTACCTGAGCAGAACGCTTAAATATCTGAGCCAAAAACCATAAAAAATTAATTGTGCTTCAATTAGTGTCCACTTCAGAAATGAACACGAACTATTTATTTTGCAAGCGGTCTTCTAATCCCTTTTTTCAAATGGAAAAATTTTATGAATTTTTTTAAATCAATATATATATTTTTTTAATATGTTACTTCTTATTTTTATGTTAATCCACATTAGGTAATGCAGCTGTATTGCCGGATAGGACAAGGCACAGGTTGATAATGATTTAAACAGATTTCAGTGTGTGAATGTGTTGGTTAGGACTAAGGAGTCGCGTGTGTTAACTTTTAGGATTTGTGGTGGGCCACAGCGGAAAGGAAGCAGTATATCAATTTTTCCAACTCCTGTATAATACGCAGAAATAGTCAATCTTGATAGCAAATGTTAATTAAAGTGTTTTGAAGACTCAGATAAAAAAATGGTGTCTAACAATGCTTTTACATGCTCAAAATTAAAAAAGGAGAAGGAAACAATTTCAATTGGTCAGGATCCAAGATGCGGTCAGAGAAAATATTAACTTTCTTATTTACCATTTGTTTACACCCAATGGAAGTGTTCTAGGTTTGTGAAATTTACTTGTGCTTATATATAACGGGGACCTATTAAAATCTATATCCTTTAAACCAACGTGAATACTTGCCGTCCCGTCTGTATCTTTTAATATTATAACCACAAACTAAAAAACAACTAAACTGATCCGCAAAGTCTTCTATCAACTTCCATTAAAGTTGTAAGGGATCTGCCACAATGAGGTGGTATTCCTTTTTTCAAGTTGGGACTCAAATTTTGACGACTTTTTATAAAACTTTTTGGGAATTGACACATCATCTGGTTTTGCATGTGTACTTACAAATAAAACAAAAATGAAAAAAGCACAAGACGAAATAATGACCTTTTCTTTTAACTTTTAATGTTATTTATCTAATTTATGTTTATCTTACACTAATGTACTTTATTTTGCATATTATGTGATTTGCAATGGTTTATACCATATACTATTTTGTAAGAAATGTAAAACGAGCACTAAAGATCAATTATTTTAAAGTTCAAATTGTTCTATTAGAGAGTCATATATGGTAATTTTCAAATTATGGATGAATTAGTACACAAAAATGCTCTGGACGGTGTTATAAAATTGAAGCATACTATGAAAATGAACAAAATTGTTATTATTTATAATTTATTGTTTACCTTTACGTTGATTTCTTTATTTTTTGTTCTAAAACGATATGATTTTGCTTACATTTTCCTAAAAACAACGTGGTAACGAAAACGAAAACGAAAATTCCGTCTCATTGTGTCAGCTCCCTAAGATTCAATTTATATTTTTGCAAAAGGTTAAATATGAAAACTAGTTAAACCGAATCATAAAATCATAGATAACCATTGTAAGCAAAAGTTTCCATTGAAAGCCAACCACTAGGTATCATTTAGAAAAATGTTATATTTTGGTGTAAAGTTTCCAGAGAATTTTGTATATTGATCGTTATCTATGCGGGCACTCTTTAAGAATCCAAATTGTAGATGTCTCTAAAAAAAGCGCAAAAGAAATTCGTCGCTACATTTTTTAATTTGAAAAAAGTCTTTCATGCTTGTAATTTTCGCGTATATACGTGTAGGGGGTTTCCGTTGGCCGGCTTTGTCCCTGCTCTTCACAAAAAGAATAGCGTTATTCATAATAACGGAATTCCGTTAATTAAGATCTCTTTTCATAATTCTCCGCTCACACAGTAGCACTATTTAGAGAGAACAAAGTTGGAAGTCGGTCTGTATAGCATAAGGGTAGGTTTTGGGAATAAAATAAGCCTCAGGGAGTGAAAAAAAAGGGAGATCGACAAGAGTGGTCGCTTGAAGAGAGGAAGGAAAATTTTAAATTTTGTAAAGTAATATCGAATAGTAATAAAAAAGAAAAAAAAAGAAAAAATTATTACTTAGAACGCCATTAAAACCAAATACAGGTCTGTAGAAATAAAATACTGGACAAACGTTGAAGAAATCTTATTTGTGTGTGAGTATAAAAATGTAGTGAGATCACTATTTTCAATACATTTCCAAAAAAAAACCTTAAAACTTGAATTATTAAGGACGAATACAAAATAACTTTGGAAGGACAGTGTTTAAATATCTTGGTGTGAGATTCCCACAAGAATAAGTTCTATTAAAACATACTTTAATGTTCCTATAAATTAACAAAAACAGCATTGTATGATTTAAAGATGACAAATAAAAAGAATTGATTGGAACTTTTGAAGGTTTTACCGAAATGAATTACGGTGACGTTGTGACTGTTTGTACTAGAATACCAGGAACACATCAAATAAGGAGTAAATCACATTAATTTTAAAAAGTAGTAATAGAAAAAAAGAAGGAAGAAATGACAAACATCGTGAACTAAGTAAATAATATGTTTCGCGACGATGAATTTTTTTTTTGTGAGGTGGAAAACCATCAACAGACGCCCATGAGGACAGTGCGAGACTTAAACCCGCTAAAAACCACCCCTCCTATTCCCTACCCTGTGGCACGACTGTTTAGGTATACCTTCACAGCGAAGGTAGCCGTTTAAGCGCTACTTAAGATCCTCCGCTGACACTCTTCATATCTTTGTTTTCTCATTATGTTTGCGACGAATACTTCTACCTCTTTCCATATTTTCAGGTCGTGCAACATATTTGTCATAAGATTGTCGGGGAGAGGTAACCCTCCAATTTCCGTCTGTAGTCTCTGTCGTTCGTTATGGTGTTTCGGACTGACAAAGAAAACATATTCAGCGTCTTTAATGCACTCACAAAAACTATAGAATGGGTCCTGCTCTATTTTGAACCTATTCAGATATGACCTAAAGCAACCGTGGTCGCTGATTAGTTGTGCCAAATAAAAGTCAACCTCACCCTGTTGCCTATTCACCCAGGGAAGTAAATCGGGTATGAGCCGGTGCGTCCATCTACCTTTACTCGCTCTGTTCCAGCGCTCCTGCCATTCTTCCAGTAGTCGCTGTTTTGCACGTTGCTTACCCGCTTCAGCCGACAATCTATGAAATTCGGCTCTATACATACCTTCTTTAGCTCGCAAGTCAATTGGTATCATGCCAGCGATAACCAAAGCCGCCTCTTCCGACACCGTCCGATGTGCGGTGCACACCCTTAGAGCGCATAGCCTGGATGTCTCTCGTGTATGATGGTATAACGAGGACTCTTTTCCACACAGAAGCGCTGTACATTATTGTCGCAGTTACCACTTCTGCGATCAGCTTTCTGCGGTCTTGCCTAGGTCCACGCAAGTTTGGTAGTAAGCGCGCCAGCGACTTTCCTACCTTCGCTGACTTTTCGCCCGTGTATTTCAGATGCCGTTTAAACGAAAGTCTGCAGTCGATCATCACTCCTAGGTATTTTGTGGCTTCTTGTGACTGTATCCTCGTGTCTCCCACTTGGATAGTCACTTTCTCCAACTTCTTCCTAGAAGAGATTAATTGTTTTCTTTTCCGCCAGATCTAAATCCACTGACCGTAGCCACCTCTTGATCATGTCGGTGGTTTTATTCGCTGTAGTGGTAATTCCCTCCAAAGTTTTTGCCACGATGGTTATCGCTATGTTGTCAGCAAAACCCACGATGGAGGCCCCCTCAGGGAGAGGTAGTCTCAGGATATCGTCATACATTACGTTCCACAATGTAGGGCCTAGTACTGATCCCTGAGGTACGCGTCCAGTGATCAGCCTTTCTCTGCACCCTTTATCTGTACCGTATCGAAGTTTCCTACCAGTAAAATAACTAGCCACTATATTTATAAGATGAAGTGGGACTCCTTTTTTCTGTAGGGCAGCTATAACACAATACCAGTTTGCTGGGTTGAAAGGAAGTAGTATCCGCTGATCCCTCTTCTCTGAGCCTTTTCGCAGCGTTTACTTTGCTTCCCTTTTCGGTCTGGGTAGTCCTATCTCTGACCGCTTTTTTTGGTATTTGATTTCCTAACTCTTTCGCGGCTTTTTTATGGAGTACAGCCAGCATATCTACCAAATCCCTCATCGGCTGATGAATGGTACGCCTGGCAGGAGCGGAAGGAGTTGGTGCCATCATTTCGATGAGTTCTCCAATTTTCTCTCCTAGTTCGACAAATGAGTTTTCGCCTTTCTTTATGATCAGTGACTTATTCTGAAGAATCGGCTGTGAGGACTGACTTCTCTCCTGCGTTGTTTTCCCGCCTAGTTGCTCAGGTGAGCGTTGGATTCGAGTGCTCCTTTTGAACGGATCGGGAAACACTTCCTTATGTTGCTGTCGTTGTCGTTATTTTCTACAATTATGTACTTACTTTATTGTTAGTCTTTGTCCTCTGCGGCCCTTGGTCGGTGAAGAGTTGACCAATACTGCTTATTAATTTAATGTCGCCCTCAGCTATGCTACTCTAAGCTAGTCCTTTAACAGCAACGAGTAGGTCTGTGCTATTGCTCGATATTTTAAAATATTCTCGCCAATGCACAGGGTTGTTCTATTGCAGCAATAGATGGCAATGTCCCTCTGTAATTTGCTCCCTTTCATTTGTTTATTAACTTGGGTGCCACTGAACGACCCCCAATTAAACACGAAAGTGGGTAAACCCACAGAAAAGAAAGGAAAAACATAAGTAAAGAAAAACGAAATATGCACTTTCACACTATTGTTTTATTGCCTTTATACCTAATTAAAAACGATCAGAAGCACTGTCGCACTCTTAAATATCGTTTAGTTTCCTTTTCACTAAAAGAATTTCACCTGAAGTAATTTTCTAATAACAATCGCCTATTATATTAACAGAGCACTTAAGAACACGCCCGCGCACTACAAAATCACAACGATCAATCCCGCGACGATGAAGTATAAGTGTGCGTGTGTGTGTGTGTGCATAGCAATGTAAGCATAGACGTAACGGACGTAACATCGGCCGGCATAGGTGACTAATGGACAAAAGAGCAATATTAATGGACTATGAGACTGTTAGATAACACACACCGTTAGTTATTTATTATTTTTATATATATAAATTTTCTCTTACTTTTTGTTAGTGTAACTGGATTGGCCAGGCAGTACAAATAAAACTCAAGCTCTACACTACCGCTCCATTTACATGCATGCTACAATTTACCGACAAAATATGCGGACACTCAACATTCGCGGACTCACCGTTGAAACCGTTGGAATACCGTTGGAAACCACACTGTCTTTAGGTTAAGAATTCCATTTTAACTGGTATGAATTTCATACAACATACTGCTTGGAAAGACCACGCACATGTTGGAACCATTGCTTACCTTAACAAAACGGTTGTTTTAAAGAAGATTGACAATTGTCTGATAATTTATGGCAACAACTGCAAATCTTAGATAAGCATCCTTAAGCCGGTCTATCATCAAGCGAATACCTATGGTTTTTGCACGGTGCCCATCAACAATATCACAGCATGTCTACCAGGTTTAAAGAATACACTTTGTGAATTAAAAGCTCAAATCATCCCCAACGTCCTTAACTCAAATAAATCGATTTTTGGCGAAGATGTGAAAACCGCCATTATTAACAAAAAAATCAACAGATCACCACCCGTAATTGACTATTGTTTGTATATATTCTTATAATATTTCAGTCTTTATGTACGAAAAGGGAACTCTCCAAATTACATCTTGAGAAGTCTACTTCACGAAAAAACGCACATACTTCGCATCTTGTATATACAGAGAAGTTTAAATCTGACGTTGTGCCATCTGCGTATGCCGTGGTAGATGCGTCAGAACAAATTCTGCTTAATAACATTCCTCACAAAGTTGCTTCAACTCTCGCAATTAAAGCTAGAGCTATCCCTCAACTTCCAGCTTCCATTAATAAATTAAAGAAAACGATCCCCATATGCGACGATAAGATTAAAGTGCTTTGCGTATCTAGTCATATCGATTTATCGGGAAATAAGCAAGCTGATCGAGCGGCAATGCCTGCTGCATCTCTATCTCTAATTGTGGACGTTGTCGTTGAAAGTTGAGCATTTGAAGGTGCATTGAAAGAAAAGGCAAAGAGAAAATCATAGATGCAAATCTTCAATATTATCATCAGCACCACTCCTTCGTTAAATCTCGTCTAGTGCATCCACTATATCCAACTAATGTTAGCAAAATGAACGTGAAAACGTATGCGAGAATTCGCCCTGGCCGCAGAACATTCTAGCAATAAAAGACTTTCTTTGGGACTACCTAAACTTTTTCTTTATTGGAAAAATCGTAGTCGAAACAACTAGCCCTATGCACATACTGAAGTCAGTTACGGATTTGTATTAATATATTATTTTACTAAAACTGTGAAGGTCAATATATAATTTTCTTTCCTAAAATAAGGCTGATAGCCAGTATTGCTACCTCTCACTATTTTTTCTTTCAGCCTAAGAATTTAATTATATCTAAAAAATTTTAATAATAAGTATAATACAATCTATTTAAAAAGACGATAAATGAATATTATAGCAAGATTAGGAAAATAACAATAAATTTTCTGCCATTGGAAGCAATATAACATTACAGGTATGATGGTCAAATAAATAAAAAGAAGCTATATAAAGTTGTAAAACTAATTAAAATGATTTAAACAACGAAGCTAATTTAATTCCTGAATGAAAGACGCAGTATCATGCAGAAGAGATATTGTCAAGGGATTTACGTGATAATTCAGTCCGGCAAGATAGTTTGAGGAAACATGTTAAGAAAGATTTTTGATAGATGAAAATTGAGATCATCATGAATTGTTTTGCTACTAACGAACCACGGGACGTGAAAAATAAGGCGAAGAGTCTTCGATTGACATTTTTGAAGCGTTTCAATTCAATTTCAAATTACTGACTATTCTCGACAGTTGTATGCCATATGATGAAATAGGTTGGAGGATACTCCTGTAAGAAACGCCTTTACTTCTGCCTTCTACTTTGTAAGTCAAGTTGTCGGCGTTTAGTTTTAAATCATTTTTATAAACAATTTGCTAAGTTTCTTTTGTTACATCAAATTATTTTTTACTTGCTACAAATTTTTTTAATTGATTTTATTTTCCTTTATACAAATTCTGGACATTTCAACCCTTAGACGATATGAAAAAATTTCTATTCATCAAGTAGGTGCATCGAGCGACGAAACTCATATTTAGTTGATCCAATCTTTAGATTGCTCTTTTGGAGAACAGACCTTGCAATTACCAAGGCTTCAAATAAAATTAAAATCGTAAATAAACCCTTACGTTAAAAAGTTTTCGAAATTGAAACACGTTTGCAGAGCGACGATGATCCTTTGAACGGTGTTGTCTTCAATAAATAAATATCATGAATCCAAGGTTTACATTTAATGGAATGAGAGAAAGTAACGGCACGTGCAATACGCCTAACGTTCATCTTTTTGCTGTAAAAACGAAACCATGTTCTTGTTAAACTTCGGAATAATTTTTTGATATTTTAATATAAATGGTATTATAAACTAAAAATGTAAGGTTGTGAAGATAATTCGAATTTAACTAGCGAACACACCTACCATCTCCATTTTTATTCATTTGTTTACTGTATTCATTTGTTTACAAAGCAACGAAATTTGAAAATTATTATAGACTGTAACTGGTACTGTCTATGTCTTTCCTGTCTGTCTGGGGGGTTCTGTATGTTTGACTCACTGACACTTCTCAGACCGTTACAACTGACAGAACAGCACGTACTTACCCTTTAACGAACACATGGCCGAACGTAACCTAACCTACCGAACGGGCATACCTTGTGCCCCTGGGCCTTCCTATACCCGCCCTGCCTACGGTCTCCTTCCGCCCATGATGTCTATGGGAGTCCGAAAAACTCTCTAAGCTACTTTCCTTTCCCATACATTAAAATAGTGTTCATTTCATTTTATTTCTTTTGCTTATTATGCAAAATTTATTATATTAAAATGTATAAGTTTTCGTTTAATTTACTTAATTGTAAATATGTATGTAGGCATGAGTGTAACTTTACATGTAAGTAAATATATATATGAATGTAAACTTTTATATATAATAATATTAAATTTTTATAGATAAATCGTTTAATATAAATACAGTTAATACAAATATAGGTGGCCACACTTACATGTTTTTATTATACTTAGCTAGTTTTTAATCACATATAATAAAGAGCATCGAACCATGATTGCCATAATAGATTGGAAGGATAATAGTCAATTGGCATAAAATTATTAAAGATTCTTCAATCATATGGCGTTACTTCCAGCAAATAGAACTTTAAATAAACCCAAAGGATGTAAATTGAATAAGGAAATGATTCCACTCGAAATGTCTGCCACTAAGTGTTCATTAAGTTGATAAGAGATATTTAACTCATTTTGCTACTTGTAACCTTTGCCGAATTGGTCGAATTTATAGCAGATAATTTGGCGATTATTTTATTTTTGAAAGCGTTATAGAGCACCATCGAGTTTATCTGCGTATATACACAACAAGGAGCTTTATTTCGTTTTTGGAAAACTTTTACGGCCGCTTAACATGTATTCTTCATTGAATAGTTGTTGTTGTTGTCTGTTCATGTATTATAAAAGTCCGACAATTTTACAATGAAATTTTCTCACACTTTTTCTTTTTTTTAGTACTTTTCAGTCTCACGGCATTATTCTCTCATTCACTTTTGATATGCATTGTTTTAAATACAAATTTCAAGCTAAACGAATTCTTCAAGGAGTCAATATATATCCCAATGAAGTAACGCCCTTCGGGTTAATGATATGATTGCATCATCTAAATTAAACCTATAAAGACACATATTTTAAAGGTACTATGTTCCTTTTGTCATTATATTTTTCCGTTACGATTATACCAAAGGGCTGTTTGACGCCCCCAAATATAAAAAATTTATTAAGCATATTTTATTGAGTAAAATAATCTCCAGCAATATACCGAATTGTCGTAGAAACAAAAAAGAAAAATGTAATCCGTATTAACCTGTAATAATCAATGTTACTACTTCCGCAAAATGGTTAGATAAGCTCAGATGAAGTTTGAATAATTTTGATTCGAAGTTGTTTGCCAGATCGTATAATTCTATAAGAAGCTTTCGATAAAACATAATGCCAGGCGGGGAAACGAATGTACCTAAAATGGTTTTTTAAAAGGGGGAAAAAGCGATAATTACAAGTATCCCATATATATATAATCCTGTAAGAAATATATAGTATGTGCGTAACATATAACATTAGAATTTGTATAGAAATGTGGTGTTGTGAAAAATTACGTAAAGTTATTTATATATATATAAGTTTACTTTAGCTTCCCTGTAAAAACTTTAAGTAACATCGAGGCAAATAGCGCCTCACAAAAGCGCTATAAAATAGCACTGCATAAAATAGAACTTTTAAAAGGCGCGTTCATTTGTTTATTAATATTACTTACCACTTTTTTAAAAATAAAGCGAAAGGAAGAACTTGAAGGACTTGTATACATAAGAAAATTGTATTCAACTATGACCGAATCTCCTAAACACCCCACATTTTTCTTAAAAGAAATACACATAAAAAAACAAGAAAGAAAATTTATATATATATATGTTATATAATATAGGCGGAATATATGTTATATAATATAGGCGGAGGTGGCTGATTTTTTTTTTTAATTTTTGGTTACGTACTGCAAAATAGGTGTGAAAATTCTTACTGTTGTTTCTATTGTAGTTTATGAGCAATGAGCACAAAACTCTTTTTTTTTGCTTTTTGCACACAGAGGTTCTCTCAGTTTATTACGTTTTTCAATGCCAACCTAGGTGCAAAAGATTCCAATTTGTTGACAATACATTCATTCCCGCGACCTTGGGATTAAGGGAGTATTTACTACACACGGACAGGCAAGCATGTTTAAAGCGATTTCGAATTTGATCCTGACGATGATCTGGATTACATATTTATGTGCAGAAAATTAATCGCAATTTTACTTGTTGTAAAAATTCGAGGGAATTCATGCCTATCCTATTAATCAAATCTTGCTTTAATCAATAACTGCAGTTGCTATTTTATTAAGCTCAAATGGAACTCGATCTGCTGAAAATCCTTGTAGGTCAAAATTAAAGAGTTGTGTATTTTAGCTTTTTTATTTATAATTTAAACTATGTTTCGGTTAGTTCAAAAAAGAATATTCATTGTTTGCAGAATATACTAGTTAAGAGTAAAAACGATGCAGCTTCTCAAAGTATTAGTACATGAAACATTTTGGAGACTTTCTATAGCGAGACCAATCCCTCGTAATAACTTCTTCTTAGTGATTTGTTTGAAAGAGTTACAAATTTTTCCGCATTTTAAAATGCTTATCCAACTTAAGCTAATAAGAGAAATAACTTTTAATACGATCAATGACCGTATGCCAAGACAAGTTAGCAACAAACATTGTTTTCCGAGAGAATAGAGCAGATATTATGAAATTGTTAGAATTAGAATCACCACGAAGAAATGAATCATCGTCATTCTACTAACAAGTATACACGGAGGAACCTCTAGTGCATAAAAATAACTAGAGGCGTGGCTTTCTACTTTGAAAGATGAGAGTTCCATTAAATTCAATAAATTAAAGTAGTGCGTCAGAAGAAATCTTTTGGTTAACAAAACCAGTTGATAAAACGCAATTGGTTTCGACAATCAACGCACACCCTTGGAAGGAAAATAAAACTGGCGCCCTTTATGTAAGCAAAATGCCAGCACATAACATTGTGCTGAAATTTCTTTTCTACGATGTGATTTTATAATGAACAAATCATTAATATTAGATGAATAGAACGTCGGGTGTTTATAAAGCAAAAAATTTTTCTAAGAGTATGCGAGATATAGATTAAAGAGAAATATGAATAAAATAAACTGTCACAGATCAGGAAGTAATTACGTACCAGAAAAGCAGTTTACGTTTTTCGTTAGTTATTCATAGCTGCAGTTATAAAAATAAACGGCTGTAGTAGAAAAATAAAACCAAAAACATACTGTTCTTTCAATTGGTATTCAAATAGTGCGAGGCATAAACAAATAAATTATTTTACTAAGCTTTGAGCTTAAACCAAATCCAAAGTCATGCATTTACATCTGCTCACACACAAACGCCGCAGCTGTATAAATGTACAAATCACCACTTGTTTAAAATATTCACGCATTTTTCATGCATGCTTTTTTGTACCCACCACTGAAGTATGGGGGGTATATTTACTTTGTCGTAATATTTACAAGATCCAAAAGTAAGCTTTAGAGACTCTGAAAAGTATATTCATTCTTGATCAACATAAAATTCTGAATGTATTAAGCAATGTCTGCCCGTCTGTACATCTTTGTGGCTATGTGCCTGTATGGTGTGCGTTGTCGACACCGTTCTGGTAAATATAAGATATCGACTTCAAATTTGATAGAAACATTGGAAGTTTTTGCACGTAGATTGCTACTGAAAATAGGCTAAATTTGTCGGGGCACAAAGCCGCAATAAAGCGTAAACAGAACGTAACTCCGTTTTTCTAAATAAAAATTTGTTTGTTTTGGCTGTGCGTATGTGAGTTTTACAAGTTATAAAAAATAAAAGATTGAAATTTTCCAAATACGCGATTACCTTCCAGACTGTAACCCACCAAAAGTTGAAGAGAAGCTACAAAATTAGATGTACGGGATAGAGAGAGATCATAAGTGTATACAGAAGTAGTATCATTAGAGAGTTAATTTATACGAATAGGATAAAATACCAACCAGTTTTTGCCTTGCATTTAGCAGAAGAATACTCGGATTTTCGGTTTTAGGTAAAACTGCTTCTTGTCAACTCTCCAAGAGGTTCGCAATTAATGAAAAAAGGAGTGTCCAAGACTAGCCCCAAGGCAATGAATTCGAAACCGCAAATGTGATCTATCAAATCGAATCTGAATAATGAGATTAACTGCCAACATCTATCTCAATTTAATGTGCTATACAAACATTGCAGATTACCCACAACCTCTGTTAAAAAAATTTTTTTCTTGTTTTTGTTCTATTTTCATGCTTGGGTTGGAAATATATACTTTGATGTACGGATGTATACGCAATGAATTCTTTTTTATTTCAAAGCGAAGCTTTATTTATTGCTCATTGAAGTATCGAAATACAAAGAGTACTTGAGATAGTTGTATTCAAGTGTTAAAACAATAGATTTCATTTTTAGACCAGAAAAGTAAAAATGTTTATACATATGTATAATAACACAGACAACAAAATATATAGATGGTGCCACATTTTATTACTATATTATAATTCAGTTAAAAAATTGTAGACATTAATTCCGGAATATAATTGATATAATAATTGTATAATATAAATAGGCACCGTGTAGAATAGCCCATGTTTGATATAAAAAATTGAACAAAATATCTCAAATATATTCGTATAAGCAAATAAAATTAATAAATAAATATGTATAAAAATAAATAGATCATATAAGGATAATCTTCGATTTAGACTTGTGTTCTGAATAATACTTGTTCACTATTCCGTATCTGCTTTTTGAATTGTCTTCGTTTTTTTTTTTTTCTACATTTGGCTCGTGTCTGGCTGAGGATTTGGTCTTTTGAGCCTTTTTGCTAAGGTAATCATCGCTTTATAAAGAACAAACGCACACTGTGTGTTTCTTTATATTAAAACAAATGAAATAATTAAAATCAGGCTACACCGACCATAAATACCCTACACCACATTATCTAACACAATTCGTATTCTTATTATAGAATACAATTATATCTTGTTTCTACATAAATGCATGTTTTTCATGTGCGTATTTATAGAGAAGCGAGACCAAAACGAAACCTAATCTATTACGAGTTTAATCCTTATTAGGGTAGGATAAAAAGAATACGATGAGATAGTCCAAATTTGATACAGTTAATTTGTTATGTTAAATTACTATTTTGCGACAATTTACATCATGAAACATTGAAAATTGCATCTTCTTGTCGTATGAACATCAGCTTTCGTTACACGGGTTCAAAAATTGCCCCAGCCGGTCCAAAGTTTTCATACCGATTTGAATGCCTAAATATTTAGTCATTTTGCCGAGAAATTTTGTAAATTACAATTTTTTTCATATAATGACGTTTCGGAATAGGGTGTTGTATGGGAAGTGGTCGAAAAAGTCGACCGATTCGAATCATTTTCATTGGGCCAAACGCCACGTCACTGTACCAAATTTCATCAAAATATCTCAAAACATGCGACCTGTAGCTTGAACACAAATTTACATGGCCAGGCATTATAACTCCAACGCCGTTGGATAAAAACTCCGAAAGATTATACTTATTAGCAGATAAACCACCACAAACAAAAAAAGAAAACATTCGGACATTTCGTTTCATTTCATCATTTCTTCACCTGATGCTAAAATAACAATATCACGAGTTTGCCCTTTCGTTATAAAAAAAACCCTAGATAGCATAACATCATATATTGACTCTATCTCGATTCTTCGCGATAGCAATGTACTTGTTCTCGGTGGTAGTCCGCGTGCGACAGAAAACATCTTGAAGAGCAAAGAATTGTGTCTGGTTATGCTGCGCAAACGATTGCGAAAATTCAACATCATATCAAAAAAGTTTAATAGAATCTATGCCCTTATAAATAATGATAATAGAAAAGCAAGCTGTGAAATGGCTGCTAATTAACAGCGTTATTACTGTCCTTCATAACGGAAACACAAAAAATCCGTAATAGTCTGTCTGGTAGTCTAGTTTGAATTGTAAATAAAATTTGGGACCATCCATATATTTCGTTGCCTCTGATAATACACATGGCATTAAAACCGAAATTCTTTACAATACGAAACAAAGAATGGGAAACTATTGGAAATCACACAAAAAAACAAACGGCCAACCAAAAAAATGAAAAGACGTACAGGTCGACTGAGAAAGAAATGAATGTCTGCCCGTTTGTCTATTTGTCCGTCTGATATCTGTCCTGTAAATTTATGTCCAAGCTACAGGTCGCAATTCTTAAGATATGTTGATGAAATTTGGTACACTGACGTGTTTTGACCCAAGAGTAAACGGTGTTGAAAATGTTTTGGATCGGTTCACTTTTTCGACTACTCCTCATATATCGCCCTAATCTGAAAAGTCGCTAAATGAAAAAAAATTTTAACTCTCAAAAGTGGCTAAGCAGCAGTATTTCACCATTCTAAATTGGTATGAAAACTTTTTACCAGCTACAGTAATTTTTTGAACCCCGTCCCATATAACGGAAACTGAAGTTCATATGAAGTTCATAAAGCTCTCTCGGCTAGAGCAAAGACTGTGTTTATAGACCTTTTTGAAGTAAGTCATGAATATGACATCTCATTTTAATATTTCTACTAGTCCTCTAGCCAGCTGGATTTTTCGGATTAATTTTGGTAACCTTTTTATCTAATGAAGTTTCCGGAAATTTAACAACTCTTCGGTTAAGCGCCAGTTGTATACAGGATTTTGTTAACACTAGATAGTAAACTATCAAAAATCTCTTTTTTCTTCAATTACTTTTGGGAAATTTTGTTTCCTAAAGAATTAAGTAGTTTTCATGCAGACTTATTTTCTTTATGTAGTCCATTGGCATCAGGCCAGCAACAGCTTTGAGCAGCTTTAAGTCTGACGGTTTGCACATTTGCATATCCACTTGCCTGTCTGCTTTGCCGCTATTCCGACTGCTATCTACCAGTCGTTCCTCTTTCTGTCAGTTTTTCTTCTCGAATTTCAGGTGCCATGCCATTCCGCCTTTCCGTGTGTCTATCTGCAATTCTGTCTACCCGTTCATTCTAAAATCACAGTAATCATTTTAAAAGTCAGAATTTAGCACATACATTGTTGGGCCGAATTTGCCGATCATATTAGAAAACGGGCGTTATCTGTCCTGACAACTCCCTTCGAAACAATACCTACAAAAATGAAAAATCAACAGAATTAAATCAATGGCAGAGATTCTCAACAAATGCCATGTTGACTTTCTCCCAGAAGATGAAATCACTCAAGATCACCCAGAAGATGAAATCATTCAATTAGGTTTTGACATTGTTAATAATCTTACTGTTAGCTGCTTTCAAAAATTTTCATCACTTTTTCAATTGAAGAAGGCATTTATTACAAAAATTGGTGCAATATAAGTTAATCAAAATAGTTTCCATCATTTTCTACAACATTTTACAATATTTTTGACAATATGGTGATATCATATCGACAGAACTTATATTGGTTTCACAGCGAACCACCCACCGACCTATTTTCGCGCTTCGTTAACTTTTCGAACCTGAGTGGCAACCAAGCCATGCTGCACCGATCTGAACAAGTAGTAATCAGGAGGCGCAATGTCTGGTGAATACGCTGGGTATGGCAGAATTTCCCATTATGGCAGAATTTCGCAAGTGGCGAAGAAAAGGCAGTGAAAGCAAAACCAACAGTTAGCATCAACATAAGTCTCTGAATGTGTTTGGTGAGCTTCGATAGCAGATTTCGTCAAATAAACAACAAAAGGATTGAATTCGGAAGAATTTTGAGCGCTCACTGATTAGTGTCGAATAAATCAATAATATTAAAAGGAACACTGCTATTTTATGTAAAAGGAGGTCAAAACCATCGATTTCAACCATCATGTACATTGGTATTTCCCATTTCTTTATCATTTTTACCTGTAGACTTCGCTGATCAACATTTTTGCAAGTTGTTCCCAATAAATCTGTTGAGCTTTTTGATTTTTTAATCAACAATATTGTCTGAAACTTGGTTAAAACATTCCCATAAATTACTTCATCCGAACTACACTTGTATAAAGCATGATTGAATGAATCAGTTAGGTCGAGGTGCTGCAATTTTAATCCACAATAGTTTGCCGCTCAATGAAATTGGATCAATTAAAACCGATATAATTGAGAACATTAGTCTGGTTATTCTCAACATTAATGGAAATTCTACTCGATTTGTTAATGTCTATTTTACTGGCAAATCTTCCTCAGAGGAGCTTAAGTGAAAATTTAAAAAGGATTTTCAAAAAATTTTTGAGCTAAAACTGTGATTTTTTTAAATGGTAGCCATCATAATTGGTGTTGCATAAGAAAAACTTCTTTCTAACATTTTGAATGATATGATGACATCCGTTCCAGTATCTATTTTACAAACTAATTGTCCAGCCTATATTCGATATTCTCGAAGATCCGTGCCTTCTTTTCGGGGCTTAGACTAATGCACTGACGTTTATTTCTGATTTGCAAGTTTTCGATAAGTCCCTTTCCGATCATTGACCAGTCAAATTTTCTTTCAGTTACCAAGCACTAATAAAAGAACATCTTAAAGTGGATTGCAATAAAGCTAAGTGGGCAAATTATCAACGTCTTCTTAGCTTCAATGAGCAACAAACCTATGCTAATTCTATATCTACAACAGACGATGTAAAGAATTACACTGTCCACTATGAGCATAACGGACTCTGCTCAATGCTCACTCACCAAAGAGTTTCTCAAGGCCAATTTTCGACTTCCCGACTGTTCGCTGAACTTAATCGGAATCACAAATTTTTACAGAATACAATAAGGTTGTTATTGGCAACAACTCGACTAATCAGGAGTGGAATATTCAAGTTCAGAAACCCGTAAAGTAAGGCTTTAAGATAAGGGAAGTAAGCCATGTTAGAATATAAGATAATTGCCGCGTAAAAATCCAAAGTCATGCCTTTAACGTAAATATCGGGATGGTGTACTTTTTGTCTATAGACAGATAAACTTTTGCGAAAAGATTTCTAGAAAATCATAAAATATCTGGCAACTTAAGAAAGCATATGGTTAGTTCTGTTCACCAGCTAATACGCATACGCCGTCCTGTTAAAAATGTTTTTTTGACTAACCAATGCACTGGTTTAACAAATAAGGATCCACTAAACTAAAATTATTAATTGACATAAACCATTTTTATTAAATTGTCACTTATTCGATAACATTCTTATAAATCAACTTATTACAAACCTTTTTATATAACCCATTTTACAAGCCAAAGCTATTAACTTTAACTGGATGTTCTTACTTGTAAATTTTTCTTTGCAGTACACCTCGCATATATTGTATGGTATTTATTATGGGTTATTTATTTATGGGCTTATAATGATACAGAATTAAGGAAATATGTAATATTCTTAAAAAACTTTGTAAATAGACGATCTTAATTTAGTCCTTCTACAATAAAACCAACTTTGAACTTCGATTACAACGACTATTTCAAAATAAGGCAGTACATAGAAAGTGCTCGTTCGCAACAGGGCTCGTTCTTGAATAAAAATACGTTTTCTTAAGATATGTCAGAAGTTGCTACTAGTAGGAGTGCTATTTTCAAAGTTTTTCGGCAAAAATCGCTTGGTATTAGCGTTTCGACATACAACTTGATGTGAAAAAGTTTCTGAACGACATCTCGTATAAGGATTCTCATGAAATTCAAGCCTTTATATGATAAAAAGTATAATTTTCAATAATTTATGTTTACAGTTGGTCCATGATAGAAACTTGGCGTAACAATTAAATGTAACAAATTTGCGTCGCTTAGGTTGATTTTCTGATTTTTTTAATTCTTTATAAAAGTATAATGAAAAGTAATAGGTGCTTGCATGTATCTTGACTATCGAAATCTCTTGGTGAAAATGGTAATGCGAGATATTAATGTACAGACCGGTTAAATGCGACAATTGTGACCATTCTCTACACAAAATAAAAGTTTTCCATTTAGTACTATTGAGTTATACAGTATATAAAGACGCTAATCATGGAACACTCAAAATTGTATTTTCGGCATTCATTACTTTTACAGTTTGATTTGAGGAAATCTGCTGCCGACGCTCAGCAAACAATTAAGCTTATGATGATGCTGCACCATCACATCCCAATTCTCGGTTTTGGTTTCAACGGTTTAAAGTGAGAATTTTGTTGTCAATTACAGAGGAAACCCTGGAAAAAAGTTCGAAGACAATAAATTGCAAAACTTATTGGACAAAAACCCAGTTCATGCTCTCGCAGAACTTTCGAACAGCTTTGCAGTTGATGATTCAGCGGTGTCTAGAAATTTACATTTGATGAGAAAGGTTCAAAGGGAGGGAAAATACGAACTGAGTGCAAGTGCTATTTCGAACCATTTCAACATCGTGGTTTCATTGCTTACCAAGCCAAAAAGGAGTATTTTCTGTCACGTATTGTGAGTGACGATGCAAAGTGGATCCATTACGACAATCCCAAGCATAAAAAGTCATGCTTTAGTCCAGAAGAGCTATCCATACCGACACCGAAACGGAATATTCATGACCACAAACTTTTGCTGTGCAAATGATGGGATGAGCAAGGTGTAATGTATTGTATTACGTCGATTGAACAAATTGAACGATGTATTGTTGCAACAAAGACCAGCTATAGCGGTTAACAGACGCAAAGTCATCTTCTTGCTTGTCGAGCATACACTCTTGTAGCTCTATTCGGAAGTCTGTCACAGTCCAGCATGCTCACTAGACATAGCGTTTTCTGATTACCGCTTGTTCATATCGAGGCAGTATGGCTCGAATTAGTTCGATGAATTAGTGTCACTAGCAGCTCATCTATGATGGTTAAGGATGACCCTGCCAGCTCCGAAGTAACAAGCCTGGAATTAAGCATATTGATTATCCGATTGATAATCAGGAGACTACAGTCCCTAGAATTCGGCAGGTGTCTTTCTTTGGGACACGTCTGGTCTCTTAGTCTCGCATTCCACAGGCATCCCGGAAAGGGGGTCGTCATGAAGAGGCGATCAATTTCCTGGGGGATTCCTGTGTAATCTCCACTAGGCTTCTTAAGAGTGCATATTCCATTGCTGCGCTCTTTAGCTAGGGATTTTTGGAGTCGCACTGCTTCAGGGAAATTATTTATGTCTTCACAGTGCTGCCTCCTTCGACCGCCTCGCCGCTATATACGGTGTGGGCTTCCTTGTACTTATCACAATCACCACACTTTTTAGCCCTGTTAAATAATTTCCTAGCCTGGGTTAGGAACTTTCGAAGTCTTCGATTCCACCAAAGCAGTTTCTTCATGGAATTTTTGATCTTTAGAGCGCAGCTTTCTTGGTAAGCCTCTTGTAAATTTGAACAGAACGTCTGCACTTCAAGGTAAATTGTCTTCGCATTGTTGTGGAGTTCGGGAGCAGTGTTTCTGTTTTCGGAAAGTGGAAAGCGAAATGCCTCTCAATTCACACATTTGCTATCCCTGTAGGTTTGGCATGATCCTGCACTAGCCACATTGAGATCCTGAGATAAAAGAACTTACGTAGAACCTGCAGTCTAAGGACTAACACCTCCTCCCTGCTAACATTCCTGAAAGTCGAAAAAGTATTGAAAAACGCACTCACCTCTTAAATTATTATTTGAGCTGCCCTAAACTGTGTGGTGGGCGTTGGCATCACAGCCGACCGGCCCTTTCAGTCTACGGGACTTGCAGTATTGGACAAGGCTCCGTAACTCGGCTGTGGGTGTCTTTCCTTCACCCGGCAGGTAAGCGGAGCCTATCACCGGTGAGCAATTTTCCTCGGAGAAAGGCATCACGGCCCAAACCGCCACTAAATCCCACAGTATAAACTTTGAAAGTGGAAAGAAGACTATATTGCCTGCCATACTCATGGCAGCTCTGGACCGTCCGTGTCGGCTTTTATAAACCAACTTATCTTTCATCTAACCTTGTAGGCCTTGTATATTGCCCGCATTTATCGAGCAATCTTGGATGAGGGGTACATCGAGAACCTTATTTGTGAATATCCTGCTAAGAACCGAAGATGCGGCTTCAGCATTATGGAGGTTCAATTGGATGCACCTGACGTGCCCATTTCTTCTGCTGAGGGCGCTCAAAAGCCACTTTAGAGGCATGTCTCTTCACTTTCATGCGCTTCTGGTTACTGCGGAGTGCAGCTTGCTCTGCAGTCCCTTCGCCTTTTGTCGGGCTGTGCCTAGGTGCAGACTGTCCCTGAGTTTTCAAGGCCGTAGAGGCCCCGGGCGTTCCTTACGTGGTTCCACCCGGTACCTGATGGCCCATCGTCCTTCAGGTTCCCAACCGAATTCTCTGTGGCACTTTTTGTTGGCAAGAGCGTTGCAGCTACCCGGACAGAGCCCAATAAGCCTTTTCCGTTGTCAGTCATGGGCTTCAGGCTCTTCCGCGCTTCTGCGGTCTTACCGCTAGGTTTAAAAAAAACTCAGCCGAAACCATTGCTGCCAACATGTCCGTTTTTATTCAGCACTACTGCAGCCTTCCTTGCTCTCTTTCCCTTGTCGTTCAGTAATTTCTACAGAGGTTCCCTCAGGGTGTTCATCCCCCTCCTTCAGTCCCTTCTGTGCTCCCCTAATTGACTCGGGCTAAGAGCCGAAAAGAACGTTTTCGTGCTCGGTGGACAAGCTGCCATTGCTTGAGTTGTCCTCAGTCATGACAACGTCTACAATTTCCTCTGCGGATTCGCACATTGCGTCCGCTCGAGTATTTGGTTTTGTTATTTTAATAGTCTGTCCTTTGTCTATGGATGCCTTAAAAGATTAGGGAGAGTAGCCAGTCGAGACAGAGTCCTTATATTTCGAAGGGGCAATTTTTCTTCCCCAGAAGTTGCCAGGTATCTGGGGCATATCCCTCAAAGACCCACTCGCGTATTTGCATTCGTTTCACGGAACGTATAACACTTGGGATTACGAGTTTTATCGAGTTTGCCTCTCTAGATCCGCCATGTTCTGTTAAAAGAACAGTGGCAAATGTACAGCATAAGTGCTGCACATGACGGTTTGGATGGATGTTATACTTGTGCAACGTCATACGGCAGATGTATTCACCTTCATGCATCCGGTCCTGCGGTTGTATTCCGCAAGTCGTCCGGTAATCATTACTCCACTTGAGGAGAGGCGGAAGGTTCACTAGATCTCACCACCTAATTGAGGTAATGCAGGACTTCGCCATTTAACAGGATATTTCTCAAATACAGTTTTCTACAAAATTTGCGAATATTATAAAATTGTCTCGATATAACGCGATTTTAAGAAAATAATATGTTTTTTATACCGATCACCGAAGGATAAGGGGTATATTCATTTTGTCAGAACGTTTGCAACGCCGTGGAAAAGACATCCGAGGCCCCAAAAAATATTCTTGATCAGCATCACATTCTAAATCCATTTGTTTGTGTCTATCCGCCCATCGGTCCGTCTGTGTAATGTCTGCTGCAAAAATTCTCGTAGGGACAAAAATGAAGCTGTTGACTCCAAATTTCACAGAAACATTGGAAGCTTTTGTACGAAGGTTGCAGATAAGCTGAAAACATCTCCGTTTTTCGAAAGGAATAAAAAATTATAGCAGATAAATAGAGAAAAATTTAATCGCATATTCTATGGGCGATGCTGTGATACCTCCAAACAAATAGAAGAATCTGCCACTTCTACTAAACTTTATAGTGTTCCATAATTCCATTTAATTTTCAGAACCCTTATAATGCACAGAAGCAAGCTTCAAAAATCCCATAAAGTATATAAATTCTCAGCGAGTTTCAAATTCGGAATGCACCTAAGCATGCCCGTCTACTCATCTGTCCACTTGACCGTCTGCACAACTGTGTAGTGTCTATGTTGAACATTTTCCCGTTCACACATGAAGGTACTGCTTAAAAACTTGCAAAAGGACTTGAAATTGGCCCAAACTTTTCAAAGAACATGCTTACCATCCCCCCACGCCTATATGACAAAAACTATTATTTTGAAAATAAAAAAATCAGCCGTGCACCTCAGATTATAGAGCGTGAGAATTTGGTTCTTTTTCTTTTTTTTAGTCTTTTTTAGGGTAACGGTGGTGAGCATAAAAGATTCGATAATAACCGAATATAATTTTTTTACTTCTTTCTCGTAACATGAATTTTAAAATATATTCTTATTTTCAAAACTTACTTAGGAAATTGTATTAGTTTACAAACCAGCTCACCCAAGACAAAGTGCCTGAAATATGTACCAACCAATGTGATAGGCATACATAGAAAACTCAGCATATCCGATATGGCTAAATTTAATAAACTACATTAGTAATGATACGTATACGAAGATTTTGTGCTAACGCGGAGGCCACCAATAAATTGCCGGCAACAACAAAAAACAAATGCTATAGCATGGTATCAACCATATAGGTATTTCGGAGCTAATCCGCGGCATGACGGGCATAGTTTGATTGATGAGGCTTGCTTTAGTTGTAATGTCCATTTCATTTATACTAATATTAGTCATAGTGGAATAATTGTTGATACTATTATTGCCAGAATTCCACTTCTATTTAAAACACGTAGGAATTTGTTGACCAATTCAGCCCAATTGTTGGCCAATATATTATAAGAAGTTTCTCCCAGAGTCAGTGAAACAATATGTTGTAAAGTATTCGAATTCGTTAAGTAAATACATTTTAAAAGTCACCTTAAGCTAAAAACATCTTAAACTACACATAAGCTGTCTTCATTAAAAGGGAAATAACGAATGTATTTAAAAACGAAAAACTATTAATCTCTGCATTACAAATTTAAACTATATAATTATTTTTATTTTTTATTACATATTTTCTTAGATTTTTTTATGTCTTTTTTTCTTAATTTACTTGGATTTTCCCCAAATCCGGAATATCGTGATAAAGCCAAATGTTAAAAATTTGTAAGCTTAAAACCATAGAAGACATCTTAGCTTGATTAGCAAGATCAGAAGGAAGCCTCATAAATTCCAGAAGCATACATATTCTTCAATCAGTGTCATTAGTATCAAATTCTATCTAGTTTCCATGGTCACACGCATTTACAAGAATGTTGTATTGTTACAAATTTCGTAACAATGTATTTAAAAATGTGTCGTACTCTACTCTGAATATCCTGTACTCTGAACGGTGGGTATTTTGCAGATATCTTCATTATAAAAAATTAATTAAAAACGTGAACAAACAAATAAATAAACGTAAGCATATGTCATTACATTACATTCATCTTTAGTTCGTATTATTTCATATTTACATAATATTGTTATGTTATCTATTCGGTAAATAAAAAGTACTATAATAAGTATGTATTCATAACAATTTTGAGAAAGTGATCGTTTTTTCGAAACAGTATTTCAGAAAAAGAGCCTCTTGGCTTTAAAAGATTCTACAGCGTTATTAAATGGAGAAATGTCGCAGAGATTCTTTGCTCATGGAGAATCCACAGCTACCTCATATACTTTTACAGCTTTAGTGGGTTTGTAGAGGAGTATGCTTACAGATCTTTTTTCATATATGAGTAATATGACATTTAAATGCAAATCTTCAATTCACAAAACTTTATGGGCAATCATATTCGCAAACAACGTGATTCCTTATTTTATCCTGGCCATATATATATCATTGGAAGGATTTTGTTTATATAAATAAACTAAACTTACATTGTCATTATTATTAACACCAAAAAGTACAAAAGTTAATTAATTATTTAATTAATTAACATTAAACATTAAAAAGTGAAAATATGCTATTAAATATTAAGAAATACATTATTACTTATCTATATATTTATTTAATGCATCCTATTATATTATATGTATTTTATTTTTGAAGCAAAAAATATATGTATTTGTTTTGTTATCTAAAATGTTGCCTTTTTGAGTGTAAAATTTACTTTGCAGTGTGTTCTTGCGAATGCCCTTAGATTTATATTGTTAAAAGGTGATAAAATGGTCAATACACTTTTTATTTTCAACTATGCCACCAATCTTCTCTCAGAGTAAACGAAATTTTACAATAAAAATACCAGCAATACCTTCATAAACAATGCTAAGAAAGTAAATCGCTCTTAGAAAATTCGAAAAATAAAGAAGAAATTATAAAGAAGTCTTTCGTGTTTTCTACTCAAACTTTGTGCTGTGGATCATACATTGTTTCTATTCACACAGCAAACACCACTGAATGTATATAATATATGCCACCTTAAATCAAATTTGAACGACTTCCAAAGGACCTTGTCTACACGTAAGTTGTAAGTTATGAGAGAGAAATATACTACTAGCGTAAAAAAAATTTCTTAGTTAGTTTTAGTTAGTATTGTTTGTTCTGATTTAGAATTGCATTTTTAGAATTCCATTTATAAAAGAACACATTTAAAAAATTGGAAATAAAATAAATTCCGAACAAAATTGTTTACTTACAAAGAACTGAGCCAACACAGCAATTTTAAATTTATGAAAGCTAAGTAAATTAACTCTTTTTTTTACTTACTGTAGCTATCATTGAAAAAGCGCAAAGGAGAAAAATAATAAAAACTCATTATTCTACTCGATGTATTGGCAAGAAGGGGTAAATAGAATTTAGTTATTGAATAATCAAGTAATGTTGAGAAACATATATACATAAGGCCATGTTGCGTTATTTGGCAGTAGAGAAACATCGACATTGGCGGAAAAGTAATCTTGTTAATAACGTAAATTAAAATATGATATAGTTACATGTACATTTCTGCAAAAGTTTCGCGTGTCAAAAAAGGGTTTTGAATACGTTTTAGAAAATATTTGTATGAGTGATGACATAAGAAGAACCTATATGCGTCCGTTGATCCTTGCAGCCCTTATTTTGGAGTTGTTGGGGTCTGGAAGCTACCAATGGCTAGAGGGTAGCGATTTTTTCTTAAGCATTGCACAGACCACCTTTTCCGTTATTACTTTCATAAAATTACTTTCATAAAATTTTTAGTTTTTTTTTTATTATTTATTTATTTATTCCATTTATACAGAAACTCAACTAAAACAAATGACAGTCGAGTTCAAATGACTCTTAAAGTAAATCTTAAATTAATTATTATTAAAACTTAGTATAAGTACAATAAAACAAATAAAAGCAAAAAAAAAAGAAAAAAAAGAAAAAACATGTACACAATTAGCACAGAGCCACACCCACAACCGGTACAGGACCAAGTTGCAAATGAACCCCTAAGCCATTGCAAACATGCATAAGCTTGGCAATCGATAATAGTTAACAACAATTAATTTTCGAATCATAGTGACTTTTTAGGGATAAGAGCTAGTTTAAGTACGACATTGGCAAATCTCGTGTACTAAGCAATGTTGCTTTAATGGACTTTAAAGTGTCCGATAATGAAAAAAAGCGATAGACGTCATTTAGGTTCTTGCAAACAACTCTGAGCGGATTAAACAGCTCATAATTATATTTACAATGACTAACCTTAACCAAGGTAAAGTACTTAGAGAAGCGGTTAGAAACATTAAAACTTATTTCTCCAAGCAATGATGGCGAGTCAATAGCGCCGTTTATTACTTTGATTACGAAGCAAACGCCAAGAACAAATATACGTTTTTCAAGAGACGGTAAGGACAAAAGAAGCAACCTATTTTCGTAGGGGGGAAGAGAAGCAGACGGATCCCAACCCAAATTCCTAAGAGCAAACAACAGGAATTGCTTTTGAATAGATTCAATTGAATCTACATAGCACCTATATGAAGGAGACCACACAACAGAAGCATACTCAAGTATAGGTCTAACCAAACACGTATACAGCCTTTTGGTAATATACGGATCATCTAGCTCTTTAGACCACCTCTTGATGAAACCAAGAGCAGACCTAGCTTTGCTGAACGAGAACTCAACGTGCAAGTTAAAACGCAACCTACGGTCAAAGAGGACACCTAGGTCTGTGAACGACTCAACGTCTTCCAACTTGTGCGAATCCCTAAAATAATGGGTTATGAATGATTTCCTTCTAGAGAAAGAAAGCTTCTTACATTTATTTAGGTATTGCATCAGAATTGATACAAAAAATGGAAAAAAAATCTTCCCGCGGAATGAATTCGAAGAAATGTTAATGCAAATACCAAAGAGTTGCTCTACTGAAAATTTGGTATTCCTGATGGTAAGTAACTTGTGCTTTTCTTATTATTGTGATGCATTGTTGTACAATAAACGAGGATTCTTGATATTTATTGAAGTGATCGGATGCGTACACGGAATCCACATTCATTTTCGTAAGCTCGCTCACAATGACGAATCTTTCAGAACAATCTTTCAGAAAGACAAGCATAGCATGAATGTAATGGGGGATGAGTCAATCTACAAACATATGTGTTTGTGCGTATATATATATAAATATTTTGTTCATAAACTTTTCAACCACAGCAAAAATATGGTAGTAAACATTTGATTTCCTGGATTAAGGCAAACTTATTTTGACGACTGTGTCCATTTTGCTAGCTGCCTCCCAGTTAAAGCGAATAAGTGAGGAAATAATGACCTCTATATCTCCTGCACTTTCAAATTGTGTTGGAATAAAAGATATAAATAAATTAAAATGTTGGCTTTTTTTACATAATACAAAACTAGGTTTGGTTTGCAATTAGTTTGAAAACATTCCATAATCTTTTTATTCTTGCATATCTTGTCATATAACCTTTGGATAGCGCTTCTTTTAATTTTTATTTTACCAAACCTATTTTATCGTTTCCGACCGAAAGTAGAATATATTATAGTTTATTTCTTTACCTGTCACAATTTTCATTGTTAGCGCTCTATTTGACTACAATTTCATTTCGGCGGGTGTTTCGAATTTATTTGCACAAAAAGTAATAAAATCGTATAGGAAAAATTGTTTTCGAATTAGCTAAGACTAACAAATAATATTTATATTTTTTTGTATACTGATGTATTTATGCAAGAAAAACGCAGCTATTTTGTGGGATAGAAATATATCAATATGCAAAATTGGTTCCAGAAAAACTCACAAATTCTAAAGTTATTTTCTGAACCATTTATTACTATTTTTATATTTTTGTAATTTTTTTTTGAGTTATTTTAATAATAATAAATAATTTAACAATGTGGCTGAATAATTTTCACACTAATTAATTACGAGTTGACATTTTTATATATTGTGAGGCCGTTTCGGCCCTTTCCTTTGGCTGGGGCTGCTCAGCGGCCCAGGGAAGGAAAGCAAACACAAGATATTTCCATTTTTGCAAGGACTTAGTTCTTGCTTTTATTTAGTTCAAACATTTGCTTACACTCGGTGAATTTTAATAATCATAGAATACAATGATCGAACCACACTATCGCGGCAGTTATTAATTTCGACTTCGACTTATCGGCTCCAGAGCCCGTTAGAGACTAACTAAAACTAACTTTCTCTAACCTACTCGTAGCCTATTCTACCCCTACGCTATTACTTATTCTATTCCTAATCTATTCCTAAACTACTCTTTATTCTATTACTAATCTACTCCTAAACTATTTCTAAGCTATTACTTATTCTATATCTTAAGCTATTCTTATTCTAGCACTTCCCCCGCCCCAGAGACGGAGAGTCCGTGAGGACAAAACGAGGGTACGACTCACAATATATTATGAAGAACATCTTCCGAGAGATCATAAAAATCACAATCGCTTACAAAAGATCTGACCTGTAATAGACTACCTAAATGAAACACCGTCTTTTCCCGTTCACCAACGCCTGTCAGACAAATAAATGTATTTAACCGAAATAGGTCATTTCCTGAAACAATATTTGCCCAATATTTCCTCCGATTGGAAATAAAAACTAATTGTTTCATGTAGCGTCGTGGGTTCGGAAAGAATTAAGAAGTGTACTCCGGACAAGAAGACAAAAGAAATAGACCAGCCAGATTTGGGAGTCACCTATAATGTTGTCTTACGATTAGCCAGAGTGGCATTAAGAATGAAGAAAAGAATCATATAATGTTTTTCGACAATTTTTGCACGTCATTAGCTCTGGCATACTATCTGTCTAAACAAGTAATCCACTGTGTCGAAAATGTACAACAGGATAAATTGCTTAATTATGAACTCGCGCACAAGAAACATGTAATGAAGACGACAATGCTTAGGAGGAACTTGTGAGGAGAGAATTTCTCACCATGGTGTTGACCTTTCAGCGACGGTGTAGAGAGACAATGAGGTTCTTATTATATTGTCTGCAATCGGCAGGCAATGTCTGTGGATATGATAAGCGACCAAAACTAAAGCAATATCTCTTGTTCAGAAATAGTGCAAGAGTTTAATATGTATATGGAAGGAGTGAACTTGATGGATAGCTACTTAGGTCGCATGCGTTATAGAAGTTAAAAGCAGCAAATGGTCCATTCGCCAGTTCTACCATCTATTGAACCCTTCCGTAATAAATTTGTGGATACTTACGAAAAAAAAATTTCATTGGGAAGGCCATCCCAACGAACAATTGGCAAATCTTGGGCAAATTTCGCAATGATTTAGCTGATGCTCTTTGCAATTTGTTTTTCAATGGATAATTTGATCATAATTTACTTCAATACAACCGTACTCCTAATTATAATGACAGATTGCTTGATCTTTGTTTTGCCAACTTCCCCCACGTAGCTGTAAATCGCTGTTCACCTTCAAGATTACCTGAGGATCAATATCATTCAGTAATGTGCATTTCCTTTCATCACTGGCTTTATGGTCCGTTGAACAACTGCAACATGTCTAATCCAACTTCCTCAATTAAACATTTTAATTTCAATAAAACCAATATTTTACTATTTTACTATCTATTTTAAACTGTGTTACACCTAGCTATTTCTGCATCCGTTCCGATCAAACAACCTTGCCATCGAAACAGGTGGCTGCCATTGTTTAACAAAACAATTATTACTATTATTAAATATTACAAAATTATATATTACAAAAATAAGAAAAACCAACTTTTAAAAAAAATTTATGAAAAGTGGCTTTGCTCACGCCCACTCTGCTGCAAGGCCTAGATTTAATTACTTCAACCATCAATGATATTGCAGGTACCTTCAGTTGATAAAATCCTCACTGCTTAATCCTAAATTTTTTTTAAGTGTAGCAACTCCAAAAGAAAAATTTCCATATATCCCTCACATGTTTCTTTCAATGGCTCCGAGTCGTCTGCTGAAATACGTCCGACAACTTTTTCAACTGCTGATTAGGATTTAACTGTGAACTGTCCATATCAGATCACTAATTTGCTCATTTCAGAAAACGACGTTTTACATGGTTTGAGGTGGCTAATATATAGTTGAGCGTCTGGGCCTGTGGGCATTCCATTATGTATGCTCCAATCATGCTCTGACGAGCTGTGTGGTAAATTTTTAATCGGTCCTTGAAGACAAGTGTTTTCCCTTCGTGTTGGGAGAGATTTTCCTTATTCCACTTCACAAATGTAGAAGCAAACGTTAAGTTGAGAACTGAAGGGGCATAGCTAAACTAAGTGTTTTAACTAAATTGTTTGAATGAACTTTTATTCAGCACTAAGCTTTTGCTATCAAATCTTACACTTTTCCATTCCAGCATGAGTTTCTAAAAGGAAGATCAACTTTTGCGAATTCCTTAGAGTTTACTTGCCAATTTTTCAAGGCTTTGTTTAGTGGTTCTCGCGCGGATGTCGTACATACTAACTTTAGCAAAGCATTTGACTTTCGTTTCCCATAGCTTATTGATCTTTAAACTCTAGGCCCTGGGCTTCCCTTTTATTTAGTGAAATGGATAAGCTCTTATCTATATAACAGATCATTCAGAGTTCTGTTTAACTTCATCAATTCGGATGAATTTCCTGTGATGTCTGGCGTCTCTCAAGGCATCCACTTGGGGCCCTTTTATTTATTCTATACAATAATGAAATCCTCTCGGTGACTAACTCCAGCCGCATCTTAACGTATGCTGACGATGTTAAACTGTCTTCTTCCTAATCGTATCAGCGTCAAATTGACTTAAATAAATTGGTTACATTGTGCTCATTAAATTTTATGAAATCTAAAAAAATGCAAGAGTATGCCGCTGTTGTGTGATATCTTTGCTATAGGTACTATGTGGATTCAATTTAATCCGTTTAAAAGCAATTATTGCTGTTTGTCCTTGGGAATTTGGGTTGAGACCTCCGTGCTTCTCTGCCTCCTTATGAAAACAGATTGCTTTTGTAAGCCTTACAGTCACTTGAGAAACGCAGATTTATTCTTAACGTTTTGTCCCAAAATAAGTTAATAAGTGCTACTATCGATTCGCCGACATTACTTAGTGAGATCAAATTTAATGTCCCGTATCGACTCCCTAGGAACTTTACATTCATAAAGCTTAGTCAATCTAGATATAATTACGAGCTGTTCAATCCATTTGGAGTTGTTTGCAGAAAATTAAATGATGGCTATCACTTAATCTCAATATCGGACTCTTTAAATTTTATCAAAACTGCTATCCTTAATATGCACGATTTGCTTATGTCGTATAAATTAACGTGCAATCTTAACATCTCACTATGATCGGAAGAGTAACTGGTGTTATTTCCTGTTGTTAGTTGCCACGCTTTACCATCTTTGGGATGACTTAAAAGTTCACTCGTAACTTGTATCTGCACTGGTTGTGAATGTACCTCTGTGCTAGCTGCATAAATACGTTTTTTCTGTTTTTCTTTATTATTTATTTATACATGAATTATAATCATTTTTTTTTAATTTACTTTGTATACTCCGCATTAGTTTTTAATAATAATTAGTATACGATTTACTTCTAAGAGTCAATTGAATTCAGCTGTTAACTAATTTTGGTTAGTTTTCACGTGATAAATAGACAAATAAATAAATAATTAAAATATGGTATCTCATATAAACGGCAACAAAAGAGGTCGGCCTAGTAATCGCTCATTAAAGCAAGGTTTAAAAGGGAAGAAACGTAGAGTTTCATCGCATCCTTTTCCGTCTATGGATGTAGGGAAAGACGGCATTGGTCACTGATCTGTATTTTCAAACAGATTGAGGTGTACAATTCCACTATGGGCACCACACAGCGGTCCTGTAGTAAATATAATGTCCCTTTATGTTTAAACGCTGAAAAGAGTTCTTTAATTAGCTTTCTTTGCTGCTCTCTTAGAGCATTTAATCTTTAAAGAGCATTTAATTAATATAAAATGAAAATAAGTTTTCCTAAGAAATGAAAATGCGAAATTACATGAATTTTATGAAATTATTTCATTTCATTTCATATTATTAAAAATCTTACATCATTTTTTTTTTATTTACGTTTTGTAACAAAGGAAAGGAAATAATGTGTCTGTAAATGCAATCTTAACATTTGTTGCCTTTTGTCCCCCCCCACGTTAGAGTAACACATCGACAATTTTATTGTGTAACGCTTCTGTCTGAGCGTTCAATCTGAACCTTAGTTGCCTCCACGCCAGCGCTACACAGAAATTGTCGAAGGCTGTAAAAAATGGACTCACGTTTTGAAATTTTATCCCACAGACACTCTACAAACGATTGCATCAAAGTAAATACACGTGCTTTGACCATATGCATATACACTGACGGGTGAAACCTACTTATCGGGCGAGCCGATCTTATGATCAGGGCCACTCTATACACTGCCCTACCTATGGTCTCTGAATGTTCATTATTAATTACCAATTTAATGATTTAATAATGATATATGTAGGGATAATTAGATAATTTATAGATAATTTATATTTATAGGGAATTTAGATAATCAAAAACCAATACGGAATCGATAATCTAAGAATTGGTAAACATCATATGCATTAAACGTTGTAGCGGGGCTTCATTTAAAAAAAATTTTTCTTATTTTATTTTTATTATTATTTGCATGCAATGTAATGAGCAATGAGACTCTTCCCGCTATCTACTTATTTCTTTCTTTGTTTCTCCTTATCTCTTTACCTCTCTCTTCTCCTCTTCTTATTCATTCCCTTTTCGTTTACATTATTGTAGGTCTTGTCCATTGTCCGTTGATCAATTCTTCGTCCCTCGGTTACTGTCCCTGTCCCTACTCCGTTCCCACGCACTCGCACCACGCCATCCCCCGTCTCAGCTATGTAATGTCTTTACTTAGCCACTCATTTTTTTTGTTTCTTTTATCTTACCTTATCATCTAAACCTTAGTTTACCATCTATTGTTCCGTTGGGCAGGTCACTGATGTTACGGCTGTCTTATGAGGCCTTCCTTTTCTTTTCAAACGGTCCTGTACTCGTCCTAAGATTTGACCTCTGCTTCTTTTCTTTGCTTTCACCTTCTTCATCGACTCTCTCTGCACCGACAAAACAATTTTTAGCCTTCCTCTCCTCTGGATTGGCGGAACTTCGATGCCGTACAACGATATCTTTTCGGTAACTGGAGGTAATGTGCAAGACTTTGCTACGCTCACATCGCCGATTATCATATATTTGAAAATATAATTGTAATTATACGTCGTACTTGGCCTTATTGAAGGAGATTTATTAACTGCAGGTTATTTTCCAAGACTTAACAAACACTTTAATTCCTTAAAAAAAATCTTGTTTATTAAAGAACACTCCTTTAGCCTTCGTAATTGTTTCTCATGTATTAGATTTTGCTAAGATTCATACGAGCACTTGAGTTTTTTATTTTTTTATTTTTTTCTCTTGTTTATTCATAAAGAAAACTTATTACAAACAACAATAAATTTCTTAGAAAAGTTATAAATATTTTTAATATATTAACTTTCGTAATTGTTTCTCATGTATTAGACTTTGTCAAAAATTCATACGAGCACTTGAGCTTTTTTATTTCTTGTTTACTGATGAAGAAAACTTATTACAAACAACAATAAATTCCTTAGAAAAGTTATACATATTTTTTTGTGTTTAACAATCAGTCAATTTACAGTACATTATAGAGAGTTTTCGTTACTAATTTTTCTTTCCTTACAAACTTTTTTTTTGCACTGATAGTTAATTATTTATGCCGGTTAGCGTAATGCATACTTCTTTGTATCATTTAATAAAAAGGTTTTGGTTTTTTTTTTCTTTTCCAATCATCGATTTAAATACCAAGCGTTCACTTTCAGCTCCAGAAACAGAATGAATGCCCAAACCAAAATCAAAAAACCTCAGCGCATGATTTTTCTTTATTTCTTTTTTTCTTTCGCTCTCTTTGCATAGCTAGCGGCTAGCCGCTATTTGCAAAGAATCGCAAAATCATACGATGTCCCATGCCGTTATTGAGACATTTTTGGTAGAAACAGACCGACAGATCCCCTACCTTAACTTGTTCGCGGAAGTTACAACGTTCTAAAATATATTGATTGTGATACAATAATTTTTATTTAGATTTATTTATTTTGCACAGAAGTAAAAGGAACAGTATTATATACATGTTCTACAACAAATATGTGTTTGTCAACAAATTTAACGTAGAGTAAGTAACAGCATAAAAAGCAAATCTTTCGAAAAGTAAACTCGGTATGCGTATGTGTCGACACAATCATGAAGTTTTCACTCTTGTTCAATTAGTTGTCGATTTATTATGATATTTATACTTCTGCTAGCTTGATGAGCGCGGTCTGCAGATTGGAGCTATTAACAATCGACATGTTTTTACCGCCGCTATTAATATCATTCATTCAAAGTTTTTGTACACATCAAACCTTTCTTACATATGTTGTATTTACGTATTACGATACTTTGTACGCATAAAACTGATGTTAGAGGAATTTTTGTAATAACGATTCATTCCTCGTATAATTTCACTGTTTAAGTTATTGGTTTTAATAAATGTATTGTTGAAATAGTCCTCATTATCTTTATTATTTTTGATGCCACTGAATGAATCGGTCACGTTTCTATTTATCATGCACTCACAGTTCCCTCTTGATCAACTATATTTATGAAGTTTTACGATTCAAAGCGACACTTGACAAGATGGAATTACTTAGGAATGTCAAATCTATACTGATGTGAAGTTAGCCCATTGTACATACACACACACTGTACTTCACACTAGAGTAATGGCCTTTGTTAAGGTAATTGATAATTGAACGCTACAAAACTATTAGAAAAACTAAGCAAAACTAGAAATATAATCATAAATAAAATAGGAAATTGTGCAGAAATGTTTTTAGATATTAAAAAAAATTGTTTTTCTTGTATTTACCATATAGTGCATGTACAGTGTTGGCGAAAAGATGCAATAAATAAAGTGTGTATAAAAATTTTTAAGAGATATGACATGTGCAGTTTTTTGATATGTTTTAAAGGACGCTAAAACCTATCAGAAAAACATAATTTCATTACCCTGGATAGCGTCTGTCACCTCGAAATTCGCCAAAAACCGGTCCGCTCCTTATAGACAAAACCGTAAAGGCAAAATGTTGCAATAATGTTCCTAATGAAACATTCCAACTTATATACATAATGTTTTTGTTTCACTTGCTAATGAAATGTTTGATTTTACACACATAATGTTTTTGTCTTTTTTCAACATATATGTCTAAGATTACACATTACAGGGGATTGTTTGCAATAATAGCGTTTGTCCATACACTTGCTTAAGAAGTTGTATGCATGTTATTGAGTTGTCGTCATTTTTCTAAATATGAATCCCGTATAATTTTGTTCAAAACATTCTATAGGCCAGCAGAATATATGCTGGGGCAAAAATGTTAGTGTGTGTTTGTGCGTGCACTTAGCAGCCACTTGACTGCCTACTTTCTCTTTCTCATTATTTATATCGGCAACAACTCCGTTTATGACTTTTGGGTATGACGGCGTATATTCCAAGATTATGCCTTATAACTTATTTTATTTAAAGACAAATTCGTACCTAAAGTAATTACAATATAATTAACAAGTAGTTCTCTTAAGCCGGAGATTTTGGAAAATAGTAGAGGAAGCACATAACGATTTGAGGATTACAATTTGTAGATTTCCGTTTATGACTTCTGCGTATGACTTAAGACGATTTATTTCAACATGTTTTATAAATTCATAAATGATGAGGTATTGCAAAAATTTAGAAATTATGTTAATTTATTTATTTTTATTACATATATAGAAAATCCTTTCAGTTCTATATCAATTTTTTATTTCGATGTATTCCAATTTTCCGCACCACCCTTGAGGTATTGCAACAAGCGTGTTAGCATTTATTTTAAATATTTGCTTCCCCAAAAATATTTTAGGCCTATATACTATTTTTCCCGCTATCCAGAAATTAATGTTAGTACTTAATATAATTTGCGCATAATAAACACATAAATTTAATGTCAATATCACTTTCTAAGTGACGAGTCTTTATGCAAAATGCATGCATATGGCTTTTGCAAGTAATACATTGCATAGTTTTATTTTTAACCTGTCTTGAACAATATATACAAATATAGCTAAGGTCCTCTGAATGTTTCAAAACCAAGTTACACAACTTGAACCTGTATTCGTTAGGAACAGAATTAAGAAATGCACTTTTTGCGTTAACATTTCCTCAACGAAATTCAAAACATGGTATCCACAGGACCAAGCATCTCCCTGTAAGGTACCACTTTTCACCGTATCTAACCGCCAAAGTTTTCCCTCTTCTAAAAAAGCCCATTCATTAGCTTCAGCATATTCATTATATTTATAAATAAATTTTGTTTTAAAATTTTCGAAGAAGCTTGAGTCATCATCTTTTTGGAAAGGGTCATAAAATTCTATAAGCCTGCTTATCTGATTAATAATTGCCACACACCAATGATTCCCGTTTACATGGACAGGCATGATCATTATACTCTTCATAGGAAACTCTAAACTGAGTGGATTATCGTGAGTAATACAATTGTGGACAACATCAGCAGCGAAATACCCGACTATCTCATTTTTTGCCAAAAGATAACTTAGAATGTAACATTTGACATAGCATATATTCTATTAGCCTATAGAATGTTTTGAACAAAATTATACGCGATTCATATTTAGAAAAATTACGACAACTCAATAACATGCATACAACTTCTTAAGCAAGTGTATGGACAAACGCTATTATTGCAAACAATCCCCTGTAATGTGTAATCTTAGACATATATGTTGAAAAAAGACAAAAACATTATGTGTGTAAAATCAAACATTTCATTAGCAAGTGAAACAAAAACATTATGTATATAAGTTGGAAGCATAAGCAACATTATTGCAACATTTTGCCTTTACGGTCTTGTGTATAGGGAGCGGACCGGTTTTTGGCCAATTTCGAGATGATGGACCCAATCTATGGTGATGAAATTAGGTTTTTCTGAAAATTTTTAGCATTTTTCACGACATATCACAAATCTCTAGTCTAAAAATAGTTATAGAACGATTTTAACATTGCATTCTTTTAGTATTTGTGACGTACTTTTGCATGAGATTTACTAGCAATAACTAAGCGTATTTGGTTTTGCGTTCGCAATTAGCAGCTTATTATGCTTTATATGTGCACGTTTGCTAAGATTATTTAATTTTAAAACTTATTTTACTTTATTGTTGTTTATTTCGCAATAAATTCTTACTTAGCCAAGACATTTTTAGCGAAGACACGGACCATAATGTGGGTTATCTTGGGGGGGCTAACTTCACTTCAAAAAATACAATACAGTGCGACAGAAAGAATGCCAATTTGTATGTTTCTTCCCTTATTTAAGAAGAAAAACATTTTTGTGGGTTTCGAAAGTCTTCTTTAGCTATGATTTTTAAAAGTATTTAATAAGATGTAACTCTTGCTTAGCATTTATGCAGTTTATAGTTTATGACAAACACACACAAGAGTTTGTCGGCGATTGCATTAGGTGTTTTCAAAAATTTTGATCAGCGAAGTCTACAGGTAAAAATGATAAAGAAATGGGAAATTCCAGTGTACATAACGGTTGAAATCTACTGTTTTGACCTTCCTCTACATAAAATAACAGTTTTCCTTTCAATATTATTGGTTTATTCAATCCTTTTGTTGTTTATTTGAAGAAATCTGCTGCCAAAGTCCAGCAAACACGTTTAAAGGCTTATAGTGATGCTGCTCCATCATATCCCAATTGTTGATCTAGCTTTCAATAGTTTAAAAGTGGCGACACGAATTGACTGAAAACGCCATTATTACTGAATTTTGCATTTTTTGGCCATTTTGACCCATTTTTCGGCTCAAACAGGAAGTTCTGCCACATCTAGCCTACTCACTAGACTTGGCGCCTCTTGATTACTACTTGTTCAGATCTGCGCAGCATGGCTTGGTTGGCACGCGGGTGTGCAAAGTTGAAGAAGCGCGAAAATGGATCGATGGGTGCCAAACCAATATAAGTTCTTTCGACATAATACTGCCATGTTGCCAAAAATATTGTAAAATGTAGAAAATTATAATAACTACACGCACATGTACATTATACAATATTGTATAAAATTTATACATAAATCATTTGGAATTTTTATTAATTTTACTTTTTTGTTAATTAAAAAAATCACACACTGTGCGTTCCTTATGATCGTGTTGAATTTAATTGTGTACCGCATCTTTTTCACTTTTCTTTTACTTTTAGATATTCTTTTCAGTCATACAACGAAAAAAAGTGTTATTCAGGTCTTTAAAATTTTAACATTGTTCCTCGCTCAAAGACATTTTTGTCTTGTCTTTTGGACAATCTTAGCCTTGAAACTTATTTATTTTACACAATTACGATCTTCCCATAAAATATAACATAAAACCGAACAATAAAAACAAACTCCTGACAGCAGCATGGGTCGTGTCAATACGAAGAGGAATAATGTGTGGTCGAGGGAGTCCATGTTTTGGTAGAACAACGAGGTAGAGCCACTCAGAAGGAGCTACCTAAAGGCCACAAGAAAAATTTACCTACATAAAAATTTTTACACCGATGTAAAGAAAGCGATAAAAAGGAGCAAAAAACAAAGCTTCGACCGCATATGCCAGGAAGCGAATATTATCATTATATTTAACTTTAAATTACGTCATTCTGTATAATATTTCAGTTTAAATAAAAAAATAAAAAAGTTTCATCTAATACGGTTTGAATACAGCACAGTACGAGCGAATATTGTTAATTGGGGGACGGCTGGTTATCTTTCATTCGCAACACGTCTATTGTTTTTAATTCAAATGCGTTTGCCCTACATACGGTTTCCATCATGTTAAACATCACTCAATAAATTTTTAGAACAGCATGCAGATATAGTATGACTATTAGTGAATGGTTTTAAGATAGTTACCAACCTTCAAAGGAAACATTTCAAAGTTTGATCGCATTCCAACTATTAGTTTACAATTTACAGTTGGTTTAGTGACATTACTGTTTTTGAAGCTGAAAAAATAAAAATAACTTCTTCATGTATTCTAACAAGATGCTCACCAAGACTTATTGCAAATTACATTTACCGCTTTCTTTGGTTCTTGTGTCCATCACCGAAGGATGAGGGGTATATTCACTTTGTCAAATTAGGAATACACCTAAACATGTCCATCCATTCATCGGTCCTTTTGTCCATCTGCACAACTGTGCACTATCTGTGTTAAACATTCTCCCGTTCGCAATGAATGAAGACATCGTTTAGAAACTTGCAAAAGGATTTGAAATTGATCCAAACTTTTCAATGAACACGCTTACAATGCCCGCACGCCTATATGACAAAAACTATTATTTTGAAAATAAAAAAATCAGCCGTACCCTTCATATTATGGAGCATTAAAATTTGGTTATTTTTCTTTTTTTTAGTCTTTTTTAGGGCAACGGTGGTGAGCATAAAAGATTCGATCACGACCGAATATAATTTTTTTACTTTTTTCTCATAACATGAATTTTAAAATAATTTTTATTTTCAATACTTACACTTAGGAAATTGTATTAGTTTGTTGCACCTGCACAAAAATGGAAATAATTGATCACGCCTACCCAATATTATAGTGCATCAATATATAATTTTTTTTTTTTAAATCTTTATAAGGAGCAGAAACAAGCTTCAAAAACCCCATAAAGTACATAAATTCTAGGTCAGTTTCAAATTTGGAATGCTTCTAAACATGTTGGTCTGTCCATCTATCTGTCTTCGTAACTGTGTGGTATTTGTGATAAACATTCTCCCGTTAGCGAAAATGAAGATATCGCCTACAAACTTGCAAAAGAACTTGGAAGTGTCTTAAACTTTCCAAGGACACGCCCACAACGCCCACACGCCTATGCTTCAAAAACTGAGAACACGTATACTATATAAATTTCCAGTTTTATTCTGATATAGATAGAATCAGCCGCGTTCATCCAATAGCATAGAGTATAAAAATCTAGTTCTTTGTCTTTTTTTTAATCTTTTTTAGGATAATATTGGTGAGTACAAAAGATTCGGTCGCGAATATAATTTTCTAACTTTTTCTAATAATAATTGTTTATTTAAATAAAAATGAAAAAAAAGTTTTAAATTGAAAATACAAATGGGGCTTAAAGACTTACCGCATCTGGGTGAAGGTTAAGCCAATAAAGAAAAGCTTGATTTATAAAAACTTAGAAACAAAATATTTCTCTTCAGATTTTGGTGTAGAAATTTATTAGAAATAGTTGCGCGTTAACATTACTCTTAAGCAGGTTCTTTAACAAAAATCTACTCTTCTACATGATCTCTTCATAAAAACGTACGATGAGACAAGTTACCTGTCATTAAGTTAAGAAAAACCTTTAGGCATTTTAAAAAAATTCACTTGAGCTAAACATTGTGTTTTTCTTGTTTTAATATCCTACAGCACTTGTGGTACAGGCTATTATATTTAGTACGGTGATATGTAACATGAACAAGAGCTTAAGGTGGACCCACCTTTTATTATACCGATCGATTCAGAATCATTATCTGAATTGATCTAAGCCTGTCTGTCCGTTATTGGTGTTCAAGGTACAGGCCGCAATTTTTGAGATATTTTGATGAAATTTGGTACCGTGCCGTTTTTTGACCGAAGGACGAACGCTACTGTAAGTGATTCGGATCGGTCCACTTTTTCGACCACTCCCCATATAGCGCCCCATTGTGAAAAGTCGTTATATGGAAAAAAAATTGTAATTTTCAATATTTTTCGGCAAAAGTGGCTAAGTAGTAGTATTTCAGCATTCTAAATTGATATGAAAACTTTGGACTTTTTGAACACCCTCTCATATAGCGAAAACTGAAGTTCATACAACAAAAACGTATCATTTTCAATGCTTCACCATCAAAATTGTATCATAATAGCAAATTAACACAAAAACATTAACTGTGCCAAATTTGAACTATCTCGGCCCATTTTTTGGCTCCTACCCTAATAACGATTTTCACGAAAATAACCCTTTGTAGAGCAAAAAAGTCTAAATTTTAACAAGTGGTGATTGAAAGTGACCCATATTGACCCCATAATATTATAGTAATTTCATACATTCTACAAAATTTGGACCATCTACGCCTATTTTTGGATCCTACCCCATGAGAGGATTAAACTTGTACTATATTACGTTGCGTTTTGAGCCCGCTTCCCCAAAAATAAGCACATGGAAAATATACCTTTATATAGAAAGAAGATGTGATTTTTGTGTTCTATAAAAACAAGAATTGTTAAACAATGTGGCGTATGGTATTTAATGACGGCCTTGCCCGACTATATCTTCTTACTTGGTTTTTAATAATTTTTGTATGATCACGATTTTGTTATTCGAAGCTTTTATTTGTTAATAAAATTGGAAAACAAATAGCCACAATATTAATTTTATTAAATATTGTTACTTAGAATTAAGCATATGAAGAAAATTTAAATAAGAATATTACGTACATATTCGCTTGTGAATGAATTATGTATACATAACATTTTTAACTGAAAAAAGGTGCTAAAAAAACGAAAAAAAAATTAAATTGCAATACTCTGCAATATCAAGCAATCGTGATCGATATTTATGGTTTTGTGTTTTTTCTGTTGAAGTTTGTGTCTAATGCGTACAAACCCATTTTCATTAGTGTTATTTTGAAAACAGAGGTGTTTTCAATTTATTTTGTACGATGGGCGTGCTTTTTAACTAATATTTTCAATAGCAAGTTGCGCGCAAAAACTTCCAACGTTTTTGTGAAATTTGAAATCGATATCTTCAAAGAAAATGTTTACGGATATTCTTACAGCAATATAGAGTTTGACACTTATGAAGAATATATATTTTCTATAAGATGTCTAAAGGTTCCTTCTGAATTTTAGGAACGTTTTTACAAAGTGAAAATATCTTATCTTATTCTTCTGTGGTGGTATAAAAAGGGAAAATAGATACGGATTTAAATGAAATTTTTTTCACATACATATATATATATATATATATATACATGCATTCGTGTATATGTAAAGGACTAAACGGTAACAACAGTCTCATACTTTTAGGAAAAATTTATTTTTAGTAATTCCTTTGAACATGATATGAAAAGAGCTGCCATAAATATATTTGTTCATTTGCTTAAAATTAGACAGAAATTTTTGATAAATAATCTTTCTCCTTTTGTTAGTAACATACCACTGGGAATACGACGGACATATATCTCTACGTATTTTAAAAATATATACATATACATATACTTTTACATGTGCATATGGATATACATTTTATTTGATATTTAGACATGAAAACTAGGGATATTCTATTTTTTTTTAATATTTATTTATTTTCTATTATAATTTGCAATTGCAAGACCAAGTTGCGAGCCAGTTGTAATACTTCTGCAGCATTATGTCTTTCAGCCATTTCTAATATGAAAAGAATAGAGATCAAAAAATTTGTTTAAATAACTTGGAGAAAAACTGCGCTTATCTTGGTGGTCACTTAACTAGGAGACCACTTTAGAAAGGCACAAAACACTGTGTGCTGTTTTTGTTTATTTATTTTATATAATTTATATAATTTAATATTACTATCTACAAAATATTCTTAGCAAGTAATATTACGATCAGAATTACAAAATAACTTATAGAAAAATGTGTACAAAATTTATCAGGGTTCAAAACCAACGCATTGCATGATAAAAAAAACACTCATTTAATTTAATATTTTTTTATAGTTCGGACTATAGACTCAATGTAATTTTTTTTATTACATTGAAGAACAAGTCTAAAGTATTGTAATTTTAATTTATGTCCAATTGAACTACCCAACAACCTCAACTCAGTTCAAGACGTAAATTATGCCCCGTATTTAAAACATGTATCGTAAGAAGAAATAATTCGCGAAATGAGCAATCAAAGTGTAATTGAAGTTTATAAATTTACTAAATTAAATGAGGACGGAAAACTCATCACACCTTTTCGCACATTGATTTAACGTGTTGCTCTCCGGCACTTCTTTCTCTGGTTTCCTGATCTATTTCTGAAGATCTACATAATAGTCATCGCTTTCCAATCATAATCGATCCTAACCTTTCAAACACCTCTGTTACTCCGGCAAAAGAAGTTAAATTCCGTCTAGATAAAGCATATTAGATTAATTACTCCAAACATGCCAAGTCATTTGTGAATTCAAAGGCATTTAACGGGAACTGCAATCATGATGCTGCTATTATGTCTAAAGCCATTCGCACGGCTGCTCATCTCTCTATTTCCCAATCCAACAGCTTTTTTAAACGAGCTAGCTTCCTTAGTGGATCAACACGCTTTCGTTATTGAGGAAAAACTAAATGAATTTATGACACCGTTTCATAAGATATCCTGACCATGATCATTTGTTATTATATAAAAAGGCCAATGCTCTGATCAGGAAGGCATTACGCAAATCAAAGGCACTCAGTTTTGAACTTTTATCCAAAATAATTCATAAAAATACATCAATGAAAGTTGTCTGGAACAAAATCATCAAACTCTATGGGACTTCAAATTCGTATGAAATTTCTGCCATCTCCACTCCCAATGGAACTTTAACTGACGCAGGTGAGTTTATTTATTTATTTATTCCACTTATACAGAAACTCAACTAAAACAAACGACAGTCGAGTTCAAACGACTCTTAAAGTAAACCTTAAATTAATTAATATTAAAACTTAGTATAAGTATAATAAAACAAATAAAAGCAAAAAAAAAGAAAAAAAATGTACACAATTAGCACAGAGCCGCACCCACAATCGGTACAGGACCAAGTTGCAAATGAACCCCTAAGCCATCGCAAACATGCATAAGCTTGGCAACCGATAATAGTTAACAACAATTAATTTTCGAATCATAGTGGCTTTTTAGGGTTAAGAGCTAGTTTAAGTACGACACTGGCAAATCTCATGTACTACGCAATGTTGCTTTAATGGACTTTAAAGTGTCCGATTATGAAAAAAGGTGATAGACGTCATTTAGGTTCTTGCAAAGAACTCTGAGCGGGTTAAACAGCTCATAATTATATTTACAATGACTAACCTTACCCAAGGTAAAGTGCCTAGAGAAGCGGTTAGGAACATTAAAAATTATTTCTCCAAATAATGACGGCGAGTCAATAGCACCATTTTTTACTTTGATTACGAAGGAAACGCCAAGAACAAATCTACGTTTCTCAAGAGACGGTAAGGACAAAAGAAGTAACCTATTTTCATGGGGGGGAAGAGAAGCAGACGGATCCCAACTCAAATTCCTAAGAGCAAACAACAGGAATTGCTTTTGAATAGATTCCATTGAATCTACATAGCACCTATATGAAGGCGACCACACAACAGAAGCATACTCAAGTATAGGTCTAACCAAACACGTATACAGCCTTTTGGTAATATACGGATCATCTAGCTCTTTGGACCACCTCTTGATGAAACCAAGAGCAGACCTAGCTTTGCTTAACGAGAACTCAACGTGCAAGTTAAAACGTAACCTACGGTCAAAGAGGACGCCTAGGTCTGTGAACGACTCAACGTCTTCCACCTTGTGCGAATCCCTAAAATAATGGGTTGTGAATGACTTCCTTCTAGAGAAAGAAAGCTTCTTACATTTATTTAGGTTTAGTGTCATATAATTTGACGAGCATCATGCCACCATTTTATTTAGGTCAGTTTGAAGCTGATGTGATTGCGATTCTAAGGAAAAAGAAGAAAACAGTTTCACATCATCAGCATACATTAAGATCTGGGTAAATTTAATCGCCGAAGGCAAGTCATTAATGTGTAGATTAAATAAAATGGATCCTAAGTGGCTACCTTGAGGTACACTAGACGTCACGGGGAATTCATCCGAGGTGATGAAGTTAAACAAAACCCTGAATGATCTATTGTGTAGATAAAAGCTTATCCATTTCACTAAATAGAAAGGGAAGCCAGCGGCTTGAAGTTTAAAGATAAGTAATTTGTGGTTAACCAAATCAAACGCTTTGCTAAAATCGGTGTATACGACGTCAGTACGAGAGCCATTGGAAAATGCCTTGAAAACCTGACAAGTAAACTTTAACAGATTAGTGACCGTAGATCTTCCTTTTCGGAAGCCATGTTGGAGTGGAGAAGTATACGATTTGATGGCAAAGGCCAAACGCTGAGTCAAAATTCTCCCAAATAGTTTAGGTAAAACACTTAGCTTGGCAATGCCTCTACAGCTCTCCACGAGTTGTCTACTCCCACTTTTGTGAATAGGAATAACATAACTACTCCTCCAACGCAAAGGGAAAACGCCTAAATTCAGGGACAAATTAAAAATCTTTGAAATAACACCACAAAGCTCAATAGCGCAAGGCTTAAGTACACATGATGGAATTCCATCAGGGCCAGGCGCACAACTGTATTGCAGAGAAGTCAACCCTTTAAAAACGTCGTCATCAAAAATAACCAAATTGAGTATTGAAACCGAGTTAGTTATAGGATATGGGTAATTGGCTGATGAATCAAAACCAGCAGACGAAAAGTTTCGTCGGAAGTACCTTGCAAACAGATTTGAGATTTCAAAATCATCCGAGGCGTCAGAGCAGTTAAAAGAAACATGCGAGGGATGTGCAGAAATTTTTCTTTTTGAATTAACAAATTTAAAGAAGTATTTAGGATTAGCAACCAGAGAGGATTTAATGAACTGAAGGTATCTGCAATAATAATGGTGGTTGAGGGAGTTAAATCTATGCCTTGCGGCTGAGTACGCCAAATAATCTAGAGAAGAGCCACTTTTCAAAAATTTCTTGAACAGCTTGTTTTTCCTATTCTTATAATACTAATTGTCGTATTAAACCACGGGGGACACCTGCTTCGAGGTCGGCACTGCTTAAGCGGAACAGATGCAGCAATAGCTAGATTTAATGTATTGTAGAACGATGACAATAAGCTTTCTATACTCCCGGTTGAGAAGTCAAGCCTTATATGTGAAAGATGAAATTTTAGCAATTCTATATTGGTTTTATGAAAATCATAATATTTGCTGGAAAAGGTTGGGTTTGGACTATTAAGGCAGTTCAACGAACCGTCGTACTTGTGATGAAAAGAAATACACAATGCTGGATGATAAGGATCCTCAGGTAAACTAAAAGGTGGACAACGATTTACATTAATTTCAGGAAAATTGGCGAAGCAAAAATGAAGGAGTCTACCATTACAATTAAAGGTACAGTTATATTGACCTAAATTATGGTCAAGTAATTCACTAAAGAACACTATAGCTCTATCAGATGTTGAAGAAGGAATTAAATAGGCAGAATTATCACTGTTACACCAAGTGACTTGAGCCAAGTTGAAATCTCCTAACACAACGACAAAATCAGTAGGCCTAGACTGCTTGGCCACTTCACAAATGAGGGCAGCCTGCTTCTTATATATGGTGATATCCGAATTTGGGGGAATGTAGGAGCATGTAGTAAATAGCTGTTTATTAGGTATTCTCGCTCGAATGGCGATAAATTCGACGTCAGGAGAGGTGGGAAATTCAATTGAATTGGACGGGACTGACGCAGATATGGCAATTAATACACCGCCACCAATGAGATTCAATCGATCATTTCTGAAAACATGAAAAGAATTATGGAATAGTTCCGACGAATGTATATGAGGTTTTAACCAAGTTTCAGTGAAAGCAGAACAGAAAAACTCAGTGCTTACTGAATTTAGAAAAGTAGAACGAATTTTTGAATTTAGGCCCCTAACATTTTGATAAATGAGACATAATGGACCTGAAGAAACATTTAGTTTTTTGAAGGCGACAGGCCTATAGCATTGGTATTACGAGGTCGATCTCGAGGAATAAATACCTTAATTAAGGGTCCTACTGGCCACAGTGGTTTATTTAACAATATATCACTGTTTTCAGTCGGAACTAGTATTTTAAATGAAGATATTGCTCTGATTGAGAAGGAGCCAATTTGAAAATGCTAGCGCGCTTCAAGTTGATTAATGAGGGTTTCGCCGGTACCAGTCTTGACACAAATAATGCTTTCCTAGGAGGAACTGCCGTCAAGCAAATGTCATCACTACTTGGAATAATAGGGTTCACGGCTAAGGAGTTATGAGATGGGGAAAATATTGACACACTTGTACGAAAAGCTTGAGCGACATGCCTAGTTTGGTGAGTAGTGTTCACACTCGAACAGCAGGGAGGAGAAGCAGACTTAGTTTGCACTTTATTATTTTTATTTTTAGGTGATAACGTCTGATTAGAACGAACGACGGGGGCGGAAGGAGATTCCCTTGCAACCTCAGCATAACTTAAGGCAGACGGACTTGCCGACTTGTTTATAACAATTTTGTTACCGACCAAATCGACGGTATCGGAAACGATGACTTTCGATATGGAGTTAGAAGGAGCACTAACTTGTATAAGCGAGTCAGGTTTGGAGGGGATCAGAGGTGACGTCCCTACGCTGCAAGTTGCTATTTTGGAGGCCTGGGAAGGAGATGAGTGCTCAATGAAGCGACACTCATCAAACCTAGACTTAATTTCCTCGAACATTTTCCACATGGAGCCGAGATTTTTACTTCATTTTGAGAAAGCATTTCTCGTCTCCGTGAACAGTCTGTAGAAGTCAATGTCCCGCTTTCTACAGTCGGGACAAGACCAACGTAATCCTTTGGAAAGATCAATGACTTCGTCAGCAGTAAGGCCAATAATGCCGGCACACTTTGCATGTTCAAAGCGGTCGCAAAGCCAGCACATAACGAATCTATCAGATTCCGGACCAGATTTGGCACGACATTAAGTATATAGACACTCCATGTCAAGTCAAGAAGATAGAAATGGATTATAAGGAGAAAAAAAAGGGCCAAATTAAGAGGGTCACAACATTAAATTTGTCTAAAAATATAACAAAATGTCTCCGTTACGTTGACACTATAACAAGAGAGCACGAGAATAAGAGAAATCAAAACCAACCAGCAAAGACTATTGGTCTCTCTAAAAAAGAGAGAAAACAAAATCACAAAAATTATCTCTTAATTTAGACGAAAATTTCACACTACTCAAGCAACGGCAAACAAAGAGCAAGAGAAAAGTCGTAATAGCACCAAAAGAAAAACAAACGCGGAAGAGATTTGTGCAAGAGCACAAATGCTGAACGCAAGACCCAAAATGAAAATCAATAAAATTTTAATATAATTTTAATATAATTGTAATTGTTACACCCTTTGCACTTATATGCGTTTACAAATAATTAGGTTTCAAACGCGTAAAAAGAACTAAAACAATAAAAAATTGAAAACGATGCAATAACTCTTCACACAAGAATAAGACGATACGATTACGCCGCGATCAGTTGCCAAACTGATTCTCTAATTATTTTGGAAAAGGGTGATAAGAATACTTCTCTTTTAGCAACTTCTCTAGTGCCTTCATCGAAAATAAAAAAACTCCAATTTCTCTTTCGAGTACTATTGACAGATGTGCCAGGTTCCCGGAAAATTTTATATCGACCTTAGAACTTGAGAAAACTTATCTCTCCAAATCAAAGGAGAGGACAACCGGTCTAGATCGCATATTTTACCATATGATCAGTGTTCTATCTAATTCAAGTAAAAAGAAATTACTGGACCTATACAATATGGCGGGTCTGACCGGCCAATTTACCCATATGTGGAAACTGTGGGCTACTGTTCCAATTCCAAAGTCTAAAAATGTCTCCATCGTATCGGACTATGGTGCAATATCTCTTCCATCTTGCCTCTTAAAGTTATTGGAAAAGGTTATGACATCTAGATTATCTTGGTTTCTTGAACCCACGAACCTGATTGCAACAACATTCAAGCAGGGTAGAGACTGCATGGACGCTCTTTTACATATCGGTTATTTTACAACCAACAATTCTCTCAAGTGACTTTGAAAAAGCACTTCACAGGGTTGGCCTTCATGTTATTTTAAGCCCCATGAAATCATGAAATGTTGGACCTAAATCCTTCAACTACATCAAATTGATATGGCGCATAGGCGGTTTAATGATTCTTTTCCACTTTCTATAAGAATCACCTCTTTCTGTCATGGTCTTGCGGATCGCTTTCAATGAAATAAGTAAAATTCTTTGCCGTATACCGAGATTTGACCATTATCTCTACATGGACGACGTATACATGAGGACAATTAACATCTTCGAATCTATTGTGCAAGAGATCTCAACATGAACAAACCCGTCAAGTGCTAAAATTTTAATACAAAATCAAAAATATGCACATTTATAGAAAGCAGATATGTGATGCAAAAAATCGACTGATGCATATTTATAATTCCAACAGACATCATTGAAAAACACGTTGTCTTCAGGTCAAAAATCCCATTTTAACAGGCGTGAATTTCATAAAATACGTTGCTTGAAAAAGCCACGCCATGACGCCCATTAACAGAATCATAACTGAAACTGGTATCCCAGCTTTAGAAAACAGACTTTATGAATTTAAAAAAATTATCCCCAATTTTCTTAATTCAAACAAATCTATTCCCGGTGAAGATGTGAAAAAGATTATTTTTGCCAAGAAAATTCGTAAGTCATCATCAGCGATTAACTATTGCTTGTATATCGCAAAGGAACTAAACATTCCCTTAAAAATTTTTCGCAATTTTGGTCTGAAACCTCCGCGTGTTTCGAAAGACTATCCTTTTAACATTTCGCCGTCTGTGTACAAGAGAGAAGACAACTCAAATTACGTCCGCAGGAATCTAATTGCTGAAAAAACTCAAATACTGAAATGTGACGATTGGAATCTTTTATATACAGATGGCTCTAAATCCTTCGGGCTGCCACCTGCTTGTGCCTTGGTAGATGCAGAATGCTGAGGACAGGTTCTCCTTAATCACATACTTCACGAAAGTGCTTCCTCATCAAAATAAACTCAAAACTGTCATTGGTATTGATAGTTTGTCTGTATTGAAAGCTATTCGGAATTCTTTGACCTGGAGATATAGCACCATCAGCAAATTAAGGAACATCATTACAATATGCGGCGATAAAATTAAAATGCTTTGGGTACCAAGTCAAATCGGTTTATTGGGAAATAAGCAAGCTGATCCAACGGCGAAGTATGCTGCTTCTGTCTCTCTGATTATGGATGATGTCATGGAAAGCTTGGACCTTCAAAGATACATTAGAAGAAAAATTTAAACAGAAAATTGCCTTAACTCTTCCTTAGCTAGCAGTATTGTATTTGGAAAAAGTGATCCTATGGAAATCCTGAAATCAGCAATATCAATATAATATATTACTTTACTAAAATTACTAGGCTTAACATCTTATGTTCTTTTTAAAGGTAGAGCTGAATGCCTGTGTTGCTAGTGCTCAATGTCTTTTTTCTAAAAATTTATTCCATTAGTCTAAAATTATAATATAACAATAATAATAATAATATATACCAATCTACTAGACCCGCTCAGCTTCATTTCAAACATATACAAAAAACAGACGAAACTAATGATTTTGTTTATTGAAATATATTTGCTTAATAGACACACTCCATTAAAGTAATGCATTTTTGTGTACAATCGCTTTTGTTCTACCATTTGGCGCATATATTATATATAAAAATAATTCTGATTGTTTTCCAACACGTGAACAATCTGCAGATAATTTAACTTAAAACTTGAAGCGACTGATTTCAAGCCAGGTTTTTTGTTATGGAAAATGGGAGTTGAATTAGAAATTACTTTTGATTTCAAACGACATATTTTCTGGCATCATTGCAATGCATGGCGCTAACAAGTTGTTCCGTCATTCAAGGTTACTGTTTTGATAATATATACTACTTATTATTTTTTTTAACGTTAACTTGTTACCGTTGCAATGAAGAGATGGATTAATGCTTCTACGAGGAATGAGTGGAACGTCTTATTAAAACTTTAAATTGATGTATATATCAATAGGAACCAAGTTGGGTTATTTACAACATAATTTCTATTGAACTCTGTCTCAAACGATTTGTATGTAACCATTTCTTCTTTCTATTTTGTATAGTTTCGTTAGTTGATTAAAGATGGATATTTTTTCTATCCAAGATTGCTCTTTCACCCAACCGCTGATGATTTTTGCAATATATGTTCAATATTAGGAAAAACGGTATGAATTTGTGCCTGCGATGTTCCAGAAATCTAATAGCAAATTTGTGGAACTGTTGATCCAAAAAACGTTGGGCTGATGCAAATTGTATGCGCTTATTTGTCTTTACTCAGGCAACTTCACTTTTCGAGCTTCCAAATTATTTTTGCGGGCTTTTTTAACGTTTTCTGACACAACTGCCGACTTCAGACGACCAGAGACTCCAACGTTATCGATGTCCATACGGCTTTGCGTAAAATTAGAAAATCACCCACAAGTTTAATTTTTCGACAGACAAGCAACATATTTCAAACCAACGGTGATTCTGATCGTATTTTTTCACATCAAAAAGCTACGTTTAATCAACACACAAAATTCCGATTTTTCCATTAGTTTGAAAATTACAAAAGTAGCATCACCAAAAAAAAATAATTTGTAAACTAATCGTCAGAATATCATGAAATTTTGACACGTATCGTTTGAAGCCTTGTTCTATTCAGATATATTAGTCTATCAGTAGTGATACCAAATTTGTGCCAGCTAGGGGATTTATTAAATGATGCGTTATATAGCTTTTACTGTTGGTAGATTGTTTGTAGAACTAAAACAAATATTGTAAGTAAATTTGCTATAATTGCTTCAAGAATACAGGAATCACTCTGCACCACATTTTAGTGACATTGCCCAGCTTATTTGAGCCGAAACAAATATTATATTTAACTTTCACTTCAGTCGCATAAACCGTCGTTACGTTGTTTTAGGATAACACGTAAATTCATTTTATATACATGGACATTTTATTCTCTACTACATTTTCTCGTATACATAACATGTTTTGTCCAAAATTAACCTCGACAAATAGTTATCAGGGGACACCGGAACTTGTTTATTTGATGAAAAACACCTGCCACGGGATTACTTTTTGACTATAGTAAGCAGAAAAACAGAAATCGTAAAGATGAAATTTATCGAATGTGGTGAATGTACTAATATATTCGTGAGCCGGTACGTTGTCTTATTTTTCTTCGCTAAATTATGCCTTTTCTCACAAAATTTTACATCCAGAAGCCAAAAACTTTGCCGACACCTTCCTAGTAATTTAAGAGAAAAATTTTGAGAAAATTATTTTTTTTGTATTTAAGCGATCATTATTGATCAAGTGAAAAGATAATTTTGAACGTCTCAAAATTTTAAATGGCCCAAAAATTTATTTTCAATCGCGTAATATACGTGTACCTAAAACTTTAAACACCCTTCTTTCGAAAGAAAAGCTTTCACATCGACATGCGCATAACACCAACAATTTTCATTTTATTTCCACAATATTTTTAAAGTATCATTTTAAAAAGAAGACGAGCGAAATTTTCAACAATCCATTATTAATAAAAGTTTGTCTTTTTCTGGGTCAAAAACCTAACTTTTCCTTTCATATACTTGCCAAATACACTCTCCTAAATATTATTCTGTTACTTTTCTTTTGATCTCAAAAAGTTTGTCAAACAAACGCTTTTTTTAGGTCGTTACTGTGTATTCTAAGGAAAAAAGTAAAGAAATAGCCTTAAGCTCTTCATAATCGCTGTTGGCATTAACAAAGCAGATAGTACATATAGAATACATATATGTTACATATACCTCTGTCTTTCTTTATATTGCAAACAAAGTTCCACCAATATATCCTCCCCTCAGGGGGGAGTAATCACAAAAGAACAGCTTCGTCAGCTAATTTGTTTAGAGGTCGAAAGTCGATAAGAATGAATTTATGCATCCGCTCATTTTGTAAACTCATCTGCAGGATTTGTTATTTAAGGTGTCTTTTTCCCAATTTTGTTTACAATAGCGTAATTTTTCACCGACTGCCGCATCATTTCCATATATATCACACTCTTTAACATATTCGATAACATTTGATTTGATAAAATTTTCTAAACTACATTTCTAGAATTATGTAGCAGACTTCGCATAATTCCAAAGCAGGACTATAGCTAAACATTACATTCGGTTCTCTACTGTCAACAACTGGACTGTTTGAAGTTAGTGATTGACTAGAAACGGCCAGAATTGCTCAACGAGAGCGCTATTGGCTTCTATCGAGGGAACGCCAGGCCACACACGTCTATAGTGACTCGTCAGAAACTGCGAGAGCTTGGTTTGGAAGTTTTGATGCATCCACCATATAGTCGGGATCAATTACCTGGATTGCCACGTTTTTTGTGCATTGCAAAATTTCCTTAGTGATAAGAAATTGGCAACAAGAGAATATTGTGGAAATCGGTCACTAGAGTGCATTATGAAGCTACTTTCAAAACGACAACCAATTGTTCAACAAAACGGTACATATTTGATCAAAATTGGTAATCCGAAACATGTTAAATAAAACCTTGAAGTTCACGCAAAAATAGTGGATTTCTTTTTCTCCCACCTATTATTTTAAAAATTGCCTCGTGCATGCTCAACACCAAAATACATGGAGAAACATTAGGTGGATAGACAAACAAAAGCTTAAATTGGGAATGAGCACGATCGGTATAATCAAAGGTGAGTTAATCTCAAGTCCTTCTTCTTATATAAATCCGCCCAAACTTAATGTATTTACGCCACAAAATGAGTAGGATATAAAAACACTTATGAAAACCATAACCATTTTGCTATGAGAAACCGTTGAAGCTTCATAACGACTGGATTGTATTATTGGTGAAGTCCTGGATGGTCACCTCCGACAATAGGTGTCCGAAATTTGTTTTAATGCAAATATAAATAAATTTCAGAGTATATTAGCCTTTTTTAGAAGCATTATAAGTTTTTGCGTCATCACTTAACACTATCGACTTACCATTGAAAAACTTGATGACATCAGTAAAATCCATGCTATTCGATAATATTATATCACGATAAGTTTCTAAGAGCGCCAAAGCAAGAAACAATACAAAATGACTGGACGCTACGTGTTTAGCTGCCCAAATAATTTCCCAAGTAGAAAAAACATCATCGTACACCAACTCGCGTTTAAAATCCAACAAGAACCAACGATAACAAAAATAGAAATGGGTGTAATCCCCATTGAAATTCATCATATCATACATTTCCGGGTCTAAAATTTGTATCAGCGATCTGAAAGAACAAAGGCAAATTACATTTTCACATTTAATGATTTTTTCAGACCTCATATTGACAAAATGCAAGTCCATTGCGTCACCGCTAGGAAAATTTTCAACCATTCTTTCCATTAATTTACAAAAGCAGCTATACGCTAAACATTCATCATCAAATATGACCAATAACGGAGCTACCAAATCGCACATACCCTGCATGTAACCAACATCTAAGTGCTCCCACACGTAACTGGTGAAGAAGAAACAAAGAAAATTTTCACATCTTTGCACAAATAATCAGAAAACATTTACGTGGATATAATATTGCGCAATTTATCCAAATTTTCATTGGCGAAATACCAATAACTACGATCACAACGTTGAACATCTTTCTCGATGCGATGCAAGTTTAAGCCAAATTTTTCCAAAAGTTCACTCTGAAAAACACAGAAACAAAATGATTTTGATCTCCAAAACTGTTCATATGATGACAAACCACACATACACAGTAAACTCCAGCGTTCGAACTCCCGGATGATATACACGGGGACTCTGGTTCTTGCAATAAGTCTATTCTTGTAATGTCTGGCTGAAACAGCGAAGCCATTCGTTTGCTTTCCTCTGTAGAGCTGCGTTTCCACTGCAAAATGTCCATTGAGGGCTTCATTATAATGACGTCCGCTTGTGGTTTGACAGCTAACTCTGTTAATTCTATTGATTCTTTCTTTTCACCCCCATTGCCATCGCTATCGTTATCGCTGTCCTCGTCTCCTTCCAATTGCTGCGGCATGTCATCAGCACTTAGATATTCAGGACTAACCACCTTTTTATTGTCAATATATTCATTTGCTAACATCTGCATTGGTAAGGCATTTTTAACGATTTGATAGCCGTTACCAACAATATCGTACGATGAGATCGATGGAGTACTTTTGGTGCCAACATTTACGTAACTTAATTCATCAAAAGATTTAAAAAAATTTCCCTCTCGATATTTGTTAATATTTTTTCCATTAATTAACTTATTATCTTTCCCGTCTTCTTCCTCAGGTTCTACGTTTAAATCTTCTTCAATATGGCCAGAATCGGTGCTAGTCTTCGTAGCTCTTGGTGTAGTTTCAACTGTTAAGTGATCATTGCAAATCGCCGGAAGAATTTCGTTTTGAGATAATAACAACGACTGTCGTTGTTGTCGTTGCCGTTCTTGTTGCTGTTGTTGTTCTTCCACATCGCAACCTAGATCTTCTGGATTGGGTAAATCGGAAATATCTGCAAATACTTCATTTTCTAAATCTCCAATATTTAGATCGCGAACCGCTTTAACAGTTTTCTTTTGAGCACTATTTCTTTCAGAACTTAATTTGGCTACAGTCCGTGCGGTTTTCTCTTTTTCTTTTTGTTGAACTATTGCCTCTACAGCCAACCATTCACTCATAACCGTTTCATAAAAGTGACGGCAAGTTTCGTCCTGCTGTTGACGTTGTTCCGAAGAAGTACCAAAGCTGAAATTAATGAAAGTAAAAAAACTTTATACGTATGTCTACGAGTAAATCCGGAATGCTCATCGCCTAAGCCTAATATAAGAAAATTAAAAAGTATTTGGTCAATTCAAGACAAGTTATTCAGGTCGATCGTTTACATTGAATTTTTATAATCCCTAGTAATATATTGTACTATATTTTAGACAATTCGTGGTTGTAGGTTGTAAATTTGAATTCTTCAAATGACGTTGGCATAAACCCATTTTTAAATCAATTTCGAGGACTCTATTTCACTTTCTGAGTCATGAAGAATATAACGAATAACAGACAAGTAAACTTAAAACCTTAAATTATTTCATTTACAACCACATCATGATATCTTTAAGTTTTGGTTGGTATTCTAGTCGAATTAAAAAATGTAATAATGACTATAAAAATAGTATAAAATATTCATTTTTCTGCCATTTGAATTACTCACCCATAGTGACCTAATAGATAGGGCCAAACATCTTTACGTAGTTCTGGGTTAACACCACCATAGTAAACTAAACGAAATACTTCGGTTGCGTTATCTACCACACCATTTCTAAGATTCAATTGCTTCCATTTCTCTAATGTCAAACCATCTTCATCCAATTTTACTTTAGAAAAAAAATCGAAGATTGTTTTTTATATATTTTGTTATCTGTTATTTTTTGGACACAAACGTACTTTCTGGTGTTATACGTTGATGTACCAGACCTGATAGATGGGTCCGTACAGTTGACAAATGTCTACAGTAAGCCAACCAACCATAAAACGCTCGGGATATTATTTGGCGTCTCATTGTAGAACAAGCCATTTCAATACTTGCGTTTTGATGGTTGAAACTCTAGATTATACAAATAATTGCAACTTAAAACGCACTTAACTGATTTTTATTTCAAACGAACCATTGGGGATTCCACTGAATATTGATCTATTGAAATACTTTTACTAGAACTATTGCTGCTGCCCGTAGTGGAAGAACTATTTAATTGCGCCCGTCTCGGTGCACTGCGTACGAAGTCCAATACCAAATGAGTAGCCACTGCAATTTTTTATTTAAAAACGTTTAAATATTCATCTATATATATGCTTCCAAAAATTTCTTTAATACTAGTGAAACTTACCAAATTCCTCATGTTTGCTCTTACTAACTATGCGAAACACATAATCTTCAGGCCCTTCGTCAAATGATTCTATTACCGATGGCAGAATACGTTTGCGTACACATTTCGGCCAAGATATGAATTTGCCGAGACCTCGTTGTGACCAAAGCGGTGGATCTAGTTGACTATTAGGTAATAAGCCAGTTTCCAGGCAATTTAGAAACTGTTGCATATGACCACCCTCTGGGAAAATAATTGGAGGACATTGAAGTCCATCGTGACTAACTAAGATAATTGTGCCACCACTGTCTTCACATTTATTTTGGTGACAATGAACATAAACTATGTCATCAACATTAATGTTTAATGCATAAGCCCAGTATCTCTCTTTATCGAGATCTATGACTGCATCCTGGTGGTTGTTCATTAATTGATTTGGTGTCCATTCAATGGTTAATGACTGAATATGTCGATGTAAACTCACATAACCCATTATATGTTTCTTACAATCTTTCTGTGAAGCAAAAAGGATTTTTAATATGTCCATCTATCCGAATTTCTCAAGAATCCTTTACTCACCGGTAAGACTTGTACATTGTTTTTCCCGTACAATAAAATGGCGCGGGAATTCTGATGTAGTGATTCCACATAATCTTTAGCAACACTACAGGAAGCTAATGACTTAAAGGTGAGAGCACTTGCTTCATCTGTACCAGTGTTTAAGCTCCGTTTGAAATTTATTATAGGCGGTCGTGATGACGCCAAGGACGATGGCCTGCCTTCACTAATGCGATGACGTTGTACCTATAAAATCGTTTAATTATATATTCTCTATTACGCTTAACCTTTGCTGCTTTCTTGGTTACCAGTCCATCGACATGCGGATCGGTCCAGCAATAATCAGCTCTTTTAGCTTTGGTAAATTCCAAAGCACTTAAGCCGGCCAATAATGAACTTAGCGTGCAGCCGTAATCATTATCTGCCACAACTGAATCTTTTTCATAATAAGAACTAGCATTGGCAACCAAATATTCAACAATCGTTACTAAGCGTTTTTCATACAAAGCCAAACGAATCCATAAGTATCTAAAAGAAGATAATTCAAAAAGTGAAAATTAAATTATTTTTGAAAATTTGTTTACTTCATGGACATCAATGAAGAACTCGAACAACTACTGCTCATAGTGCTGCTAATTGATGTAGAGCTGTTCTTCTTAAGTAAGGGTGGTCGGTTGAAACTCTCACTACTCGACGAGGAACGCTTACTAGGATTATTATTTTCAAGCTCTTGAACAATTTTACTAATATATTCCGCTTCCGGGCAATATTTAGCAATTTTATGTAATAAAGCTGTAGTTGAAGATGTTTTAAATAAACCTAAAACTCGACGTTTAAGACCTTGACTCAAACAAGCTTCAACAGCAGTACAGAGCTGGGTAACTGCACTGCTTTCCTCATACACGTATTTTCGGGTAACAGCCTCTTCCATCAATTGTTTGACTGCCTTTTTAACGCCCGCCAATAAACGCTCTTGAAGTTCTGTTTTTGCGTAACGAAGAAAAACAAGTAAACAACATATTAAAGTAACGTAAATTTAAATCTTCACTGAAATATTTTACTAAAACCAACCAACGTGACAAAAAGAAAATCAAGTAAAATAGCATTAGAATTTTATTTATGAATATTCATGATGAAATGAATGGTTTTCAATACGATTTTGTACATTTTCATAATGACTTGGTTCAACAAAGAAAAAATAACAACAAACCACATAGAAGATGTGAACCTTTACAAATTTAGGTAATGACGCTATAAGGAAAATACTTAAACTCCTAGAGAGAGACTCCCGTCAGGTGCATATTTTATGCTGTTGTATGTATTCACCTGCGGAGTAATTACTGCTCTGGAATCTATAAAACTAACACCTTGTGATAAATGATAACAAGCTAAGTAAGCCACATGCAGAGTTTATAAAGTTGTTATCCTATGAAATTCCAGCCTATTAAAATAAAGAACTATATAGTTGCTCGAATGACTCCGTAGATGAAATAACAAGTAAACCGATAGTGGAAATTCTCAAAGTTTCTAACTCACACATGCCACAGATAAAATGTCACTTATTAGAACGAAACCGCAAAAAAAATTGGATTCTTTTCGATACAGATGGACTTGTTTTTGTGCGGTATTTTTTAATGGGCTCTTCATTTGTGCGATTGGACGGTTTGTTCTTGCAATTTGTTTTATGCGTGAATAGGTATAGAGATGGAAACGAAAAGTATCCGCATTTTGGACTATGACGAGTCACATATAGTTATGCACATTTTAAAGACAGAAATCCCAAATCTAGTTCATTCCAGCTAATTAATTTTCCCACAAAATAAATTCACTAGACAGGGAAAAACCAAGTGTACGTTCGTCGCGCGTCATACAGCTGCCTATCGATGAAAAAGATTAGCGGAAAGCAGATTAACGGATTAAAAATGAAGCCATGAACTTAGGTAATAATAACATGCTTGTAAAAATGTATATAAATAGAATATTTGAGGAAGGCAGAGTTAATGGAAAAAGGATATTTGAGTTAAGCACTCGAGAGTATTACCAAAAATAAATTGTGAGCAATCCTACTCTCAAGGAATATATTTTTGGAAAATATATTTTTGAAAATATAATTGTAAATAAAAGAATTGTGAACTGTATTTCTCTTGAAGAGAATAACCACGATCTAGTGATGCGAGTCGTATCTTAGAAAAACGAAATTCGTAGCAATGTATTCACGTTTAAAATTGGAAACTAGGCGGCATGAGTAGCGGAGTAGATAAGAATCCTGACTAAAAAAAAATTGGTTCCATATGTACTTTAATAATTTGTTTGGTTTGGAAATAACTTTCTCACTATTTGTATAAGACCTGGATATATTTTCTTAAGGGATACTTTTTATTGTGGTCTCTCTCCCTCGCATAAAATAATTTTTTTTTATATGTTGTGAAAAAGCTTTATTTTTTTGCAATTTTCTTCTTGCGATCTCTGTATACCGCAGAAAAACAGACTTCTCTTTATACTATGCAATCAAATTTCTAAGTGGCATTGTGTTTAAAACCAAAATAAACAGGTAGGCCATTATAGTCCGACAAGGTAGACTATTGGATACTCTGCACCGCCCAGGCTAGGGCTGTTATTCGCTCGTTTTTGTAATAATACTCCAAGATTTACACGTTATTTTGATGTAAAAGGATGCTTTTCACGAAAGCCCGCATATTGAAGAATTCCTAAAACATCACATGGGGCGCTCCAAATTTAACAAAGTCGATGTGATTCAAATTCCCCATCTTTAATTTGTTGCTAAATCGCTACCATGGACCAATTTTCACCATAAAATATTAAAATTAAGAGTTGCCGTGCATGAGAAATCTTTCTTACGTAAAGTGGTATCCAAGAAATGGACCCACGTAACTCAAATTGGGTGCACATAATTTCTATGTCAAATTACTATCTTGAACAGATTTTTATCATAAAACATTAGCAATTAGGTGTTTTTAAAAAAAAACTTACGTGGTGCAAATTCGAGGAAGTCGATTTCTATGTCAATTTACTATTATGAATACATTTTCACCATCAAATATTAAAAATTTTAACTTTTTACCATATAAAGAGTCAGTTTTCATAGGAACGCTTATATGAAACGAGGTTCGAAAAGCTGAACCAAAGTTATCATAACAACTTAGAATCTCAAAATACTATTGCACAGCGAATTTTGTCAAAAAATTTTAAAAATTGCAATGTTTTCCTAACAAACTTTTAGAATATAGTATATTTATTAAATTTAACCTTCGATGTGCCCTTATTTAAGTGGGTACACAACCTTATTAATTAAATACGTATATATATATATGACTGACGACAGTTATTCTACTTCGCCCCTTATTATTGCAAACCATACATATATATTTTGAACATATTGCGTTGAATTGTTTTGGTTTGTTTGTATAATATTGTGTCGTTTCCGTTCATTGACTCTAACACATTTTTTTTAAAATAAGTTCTCCTATTCTTATAAATTTATTTAACTTAAAAGTAGAGCAAATGAGGGCCCGTATATCTTGTTTTTATGAAGCGTTAAAATTACAGCATGTGTTCTACTTCTCTTTATCGAGAAATAGAAAAAGATATTTTATTTAACGTTCTATTGAATGCTAGCTACATATTTTTCCCAAATTGCAAAATATATATTCCGTGCTGAAGGAACATAGGAATGTAAGCCCTGCTCAAGCCAACAATAAATTACTGATTAAAACACATTTATCGAAAGAAGTAACGTTTAATGAATACAGCTGGGAGAAGAATGTATTTCATTTCCATGCTTCTAACTTTTTCAAGGTTTTGCCACAAAAACGGAAAAAATAGGTTTGATTTTTGATTTGAACGCTTCGAAGTTTTTGCTTATTTAACATATTGAAAATGAAAGGAAATATAATGAATCGGATTTATGTCAATCTTACAGAATTTTGAATGTTTCAGACAAGGCACAATTAAGAAAAAAGGGAATCATAGAATGCGTTTTAAAACATGGTCTTTTAATTGAATATTAAATAGAACAACGGCAGCAATTTAAAAGACAATTAACTTTAAGGTTAAGGTAAAATAAACAGAGTTCTAATATAATCTCAATTACCATACAATTGGTCTTAATTTGCTCTTAAAAAGCTTTGAACAATGACATTCTCCACCTTCATCACATAGAAGCATAAGCAAATGATCTGGTGATCATATCGATCAACGAAACGCAAAAAAACACTGGCCAAGCCGACCAGAACAACAAAGGCGAGTATATAGCATCTCATCTTATGCATAAAGGACGAATAAGTAAGATCCGGTGCATATTTGACATATATACGGTATCCTTGCCTCAGGCGAATGTGTAAATAAACAGATCTGGATGGTTTTTTTGCAATAGTTTTTAGAGAATCCTGTGAGCCTGGATCGTCATGTAAGTTAACCATCAAGTTATCTCCGAAATTTTTGGTTTTTGTTTTGCTGTTATTTCAGAGATTCAAGCATTGAAGGCATGTTAACGAATTAGCCAAAGATGAATGAAAATATGTTGCGGTAAGCTTTCTATATCTGTGTCTGCTTCTTTGAGAATTCAACACCAGGTGAACGATCAATAGGTGTATGCTGAATAGCTTACGTTTATTAAGAGTACATTGAAACTTAATAAGGTTACGCATTAATATAGAGTTGGTAGCCGTAAGAAGATAGCAAAATGAATATTCCATTTTCCTTTTTAAATCTGCATTTCCTATGATATTTAATTTTAGAATTTTTCTTTGCTGGTTACTAAGTGATGGTAGAAATTTGTTATGTGCTGGAATTTTTAACTCCGCTCTAAACATTGCTTTTTAAAACACCTATCGAAACTAAACTTGAGTTTTAACATTGCACTATTTATTCTTCTTTCTAGTTTATCCGAGGTTTGTTGAGTCTAAATTTAATTAAATGCCTTTTCGATTATTAAGTTATAGGTTAGGTTATATTAAGTTTTCCTCGGAGAATTTTTTTATGGGACTTTGAAAATTGCCACACTTAACATAATATAGACACTTATTATAATACTTACTTAATATACTTAACATAATATATCGTAAAAATATTGTTATTGTGAACCAAAGTTTAGATAAAACTCGAGAACAATCAATTAAACGTAGTTCTCAAGAGCTCGAACTTTCTTATAGCCGCACATAATTTTTTGTGGTATGAACTAGATGATTTCGACTCGACGCGTATGTTGTTTTAAGTAAATTATATATCTCGTGACATAATCGCGATAGAAGCTTAACCTCATTTTTCGGAAATGAGCTCTTCTGATATCAGTTTTTGGAAAGTTTTCGCATCTATTTGAGAGAATGGAACGCTTTCAACAAGCAACTTCAATAGGATAATGCAAGACCCCACATAGCTGGAAAAATAACCGAAAAAATTAAAGTCAAATGTTGACGGCTTCGACTTCGACCGATGAATTTATACTCATCATATATGGTAATCAATGTTATCCGGCCTGCGATATATTTTTGCCCAATTATAGAAACGTCCTTAATTAACTGAAGTTATTAGAAGTTATTAAATGGGGAAACCACTGTAAATGTGGTAAAAATTCAACCTTTTTATGGACTTAATAATTGCTTTAACTCTTTTCTAGTGTGTGGGGAAAAATTGTCTACCAAAAAAATAAATTTTGTTGTCCTGAAATTACAAGCTTTTCTGCAAAAGCCGCGAAAAGATTGTTTGTGTCAAAAAGAAAACATTGCTAAAAAATTACAATCTAATGTCTTGTCTCTTCTATATTCTATAATTCGGTAACAGATGTCTCTAGAAAATACTTATATCCACTTAAAAGCAGTCTAAGCAAATACATGTTAATGCAGCTTCAGTACATAGATCAAAATGACATCAATTCCTCTGTTGACATACAGAGAATAAACGCTTGTGTAAGCAATCTGAAAAAAGGAGATGCTTCGGAGGAAAAGGCTAATTAACTGCCAAGTGACTTAACGAGCTAACAATTTGTTATGACTTTGCAATACATGGAAATTCAATTTCAAAGAACTGAGTAACAGTATGTGGATATGAAAGAACATTTTTATGCTTTTGGAAAATTGTTGTAGACTGATGAAAAAAAATAATAAAAAAGTTATTATAATTAAACAACATGTTTATAACACTCCTAACACCTTTGAACGCGGTATTCTCGGGACACGATTTTTTAAATCGTGGCGCAATGTATCTCAAACATTTCTTCGATTCTTCTTATTCGAATTTTTTATAATACGTTTAAACATGCGTTCTAGTAAAACGTGCGACGGATTATCGATGAGTTACTTAACACGTTTTTTACTAACAATAGATTTGATTTTTAAGGTCAAATATTGAACTTTATAATATGAATTCTCTTTAATCACTGTTTAAATATAAAATATATTTCAGTTTATTTTATTTAGATACAATATATATTTCAATTTATTCTATTTCGATTTTATGTATTTCAAATTTATTCTACATAGATTTTACTTAGATCTGATATATTTCAGTTTATTCAATTTGTTAACTTATGTTCATTTAATTATATTTGATTATATCAGATGTTTGTTTATCTCTTTATTTATGTAGCTCTATTAATTACTCACCATAGTGAATAACTGTATGTTGCAATGCAATTCATTTAAAGTATGCCATCTTTTTGAGTTCCTTTTTTTTGTTTACTTAGCATTTTTAGCATAATTTGAATTATCGTAGTTCGCACATTTGGCAAAAGCGATTGTAAACATTGCAAGTATGAACCAAAATTTATTTGCATAATATTATTATTACTTTAAGTTAATTATAATTTTTAATACCAAATAAAGTTTGTTTTCGTTTATCATATATAATGGAAGCATTTGGTTTCTATTAATTCATTTTCTTGATCACTCTCTTAGTTACATGTGCTGAGGGGCACTCATTAAAGATACACACTGATGATTCATACTAAAGATACATAGGTTGTTTTTTGGCTCTAATATTTTTTCTAATACCTAAAGATACGCTTTAGATCGTACTCAAATATTATAAGTCTACTATCTTCTCATTCTTCCAAAAAATCTGTACTCTTAAGACAAACTGCAAAGTGAAGTGAATTATTTTTCAGTGCAAAACTATTGCACACTTTTAAATTTAGAAAATTTTCCCTTACTGTTATTAATGTACAGAGAAATTATATGAAAAAGTAGCACTTAAGTTTCTTCTAAATACAAAGTGCTAATAATTCTTAAATTGTGGCACACCCAATAAAAGAACTCTGAGAAATGGTCACCGATTGTATTCCAAACTTTTCCTAAGAAGATTTTGAGAAAAGGTTCATCGACCAAGTTGTGTGTTTTAATTTATTCAACCGACTATTTATTCCTACCTTGTTTTACCTACTTTTATTATCTTTTTTTTTACTTTTATTTACCTTATTATTATAAAAAAATTAACAAAAACTGTTTTGCCTTAATATAAAGCAACATAAAGAAATTGATAGCAAAAGATATTTGACTATAGGATGATTATTAGCCATTCTTAAGCGTTAAGCAATTAACGCATACCATAAAGAATACAAATTTATTTATGAACAATGTGTGTGTGGTAAGCCAAGCAAATGAATGCGTATTCGGCGAATTTACGTGGAGGTATTGTGCGTTTTTGCTTATATACTAAAAATTTGAACATTCAGCGTTATTTTACAGTGTATGCTGCGTTTTAATTCCATCGAAAAGTGCTCAGTAGCTTGCTGCTGAAAAATAAACAATTATCAAAAAGTCAATTTGTTTTGAAATGAAAGGAAACTTTGATAAAACCATAAAATATCAATTCGAAGACTCGAATCAAAAGTTTTAGTTTAACCGCAAATTTTTTGCATGACCAGGTATATATCTCAAACTTATATCCATTTTTTCAAGCCAATACGGTTACCCTAAAACATAAAAATGGAGGAATCAAGCCTATATCAATCTACCATAGTTTCCCATCCACATATATATATGCTTGGAAAAGCTTCATTTAAATAATCATATGCATCAAGAACATTACCCTGCAACAGCATGTCTGGAAATCTGCGCCGTCTGTCTGAATATCGAACTACTGACTTTATTATTTTTAGCGCTACTCTTAAATGTCACTTGATGAGGATAGGATGTTGCAGAGACAGACGCACGTGCCATTCCTTAACCAGCTAATTCGAGAGGGTATTAATAAGGGTTTCTCCCACACACACTCCGCTGTCGGTTACATCTAACAGAAATACACGTGCTTTACTATTATAGAAATAAACGGACAGACGAAACCTACTTATCGAACGGGCAGGTGATAAGCCCTTACCCACTCTGTAGGCTACCTTATCTGTGGTCTCCTTCGGCCCATGATTTGGAATGAGAAACCCCGAAGTTGCCTCCGATGACCCATCTAATCTAACTCCCTTTTATATAACAAAAAAAAAGAACACCACATTTTTATATTTTTTCTTTTCTTTTAATACACCTCACTTTCGATAGATATAAAAAAAGAAAAACATTTCTATATCTTTAAATTAAATTAAAAAAAATAAGTTAAGTAACAAGCCGATGAAGTATCATCGGATCTCCAAATTGTTCTTGTTTGTATATTAATTTTTATATGATTACGGCCTCTTATATATATATATATATAAACCAATTGTAATTGTATTGTCTATAACTGCTGACTTTATGGTTATATTATATTTCTTTTCATTATACTAAGAGCACGTATACACGTAAGGTCCCTTTATATAGCATTTATATGCCTTAATACAATATATACGCACACACTCTTTTACATCCAATACTTCTGTATAAATTTCTCGTGTGTATAAATTTTTAGCTTTCGTTTAGGCCATTTGTTTTTTTTTTTATGTAATTTTTAAATGTAGTTTTGTGAAACTCTTAATAAATGTTATATAGTTGATTTTGTAAAAATTTAGAAATTTTTTAAATTTACATGTTTATTTATGAAGGTATTGACACAAAGTTCACCGATTAACCAAAGAAAAGTTTGCATATATACATTTTCGTGACTTCAATGAAGTTAATTTTTATATAATAAAAGTTATCACCGATCTTAACTCAACATCCCAAAAAACAAAGCAAAGTTATCATCGCAACTAATAATTTATTGTTTACTCGAAATTCTGTGTAAGGAAAAACATTATTTTTTTCTTTCAATTTTTAGCTCTTTCAATATGGGGTGAAGCTCTTCCTATTTCTTTGCAAAATTGACACTCCTCGTATAGACATATAATTTTTTTCTTATGTATCATCACCAAATCCATAAATATATTTCACAATATTTGTGACACTAAATGTTAAACGAGTTATCATTTTAAATATAACATAATTTAACATTGTTTTTCACGTTAACAAAATTTATTTATCCATTCGTCTTCATTTTTATTCTTTGTTTTCTTTGTCTTCAAAATCATTTTGCTACCCAGCTTGCAAAGATGGACAAACTAATCCCCGAAGTCAATTCTTTTTCTTCCCCGTTTTTCATCTTCTACATTAAAAAAATCGTATCAATGGCAGTCATTTCTCAACGAGTGAGATTAACAATGTTAGCTACTACAGGGTTGTTTTTAGAATAAATACAACGCAAGATACAATCACATTTTACAACTGTTCTTGGTAATTAGTCTAATAAACTAACTAAAATTGTATAAAATATTATAGGAAGGCGAAAGCTTTATCAGAACTGAAACTTAACACAGCTGGTAGTAAAAATAAAAAAGCGATGAGCAGCTCATAAGCGGAAAAATTTTTTAATGAATGTACGGGTACACATTCTGCTTTCACTGTTTCGTTTGTAACATTTTGAAATAAAGGAGTTCGGAATCGAATTGATTTGGAGGCCATTGGACGGAGAAAACGTTTTGATCAGCCGTGCCAATATATTCAAAATTCAAAACATAATAGACTGTATATACGAACTTTTGCAAGCCCAATATATAATTATTTTCACAAAACAATATATAATTATTTTGAAAAGCGAAAGAAAGAGAGCAATTTTTTCACAACTTATATATTCCAAGTTCCTGAATGGCGCTAGTAACTTTTATAAATTTTAATCCACTATGTGTCTTCAGCCTTAAGCATATTTATCATATTGTGTGACCTTTGTGATACACGTAACAAAGAAATTGAAAAATATTACATATCCTCGTAGTCCTCGTTGAAATATTCGCCTTAACCGCAGTGGAAGTTTTTAGGCACGTCAAAGTGAATCTTTCGCACTCATCACCTGAAGCACAGATGCAGACATGAAATATATTTACATCGCATTTGCTGCTACTGCCCTTTAAAGTTTTTACTATACATAGCACGTTATTTTATTATTTTAAAATTTGGCTGTCCCGCTGGCAGGGAAGCCGGATAACTTTTCAAGCCAGGTCAATTAAACTCAAGCAAGAATACATTCGTTAACTTTGAATTTTCTATTTTAATTTTCGACCACAAATTACAACTCTTAAAACGACAATTTCATTGATCACGTTTGAAAAAAAAAATCTATATATATATATATATATATATATATATATAATTTCTCATTCGATAGAGCAATGTTTGTTATATATGTATGTATACGTAAATAACACATATCCATATATTTCATATTTATATTTTATATACATTTATACACATTTATATGTTTTTATATGTACGACAAAAGTAGTATACAGGAGTGATGATATTCTATAAAACGTACTTAAACTTTATGAATTTTTATCAAACTTACAATTAAAGTTAAACTAATTCCATCAGAATACAAGAACTAACTTCTTCTCGCAAACTCTCGTTATCTTAGGAGAATACATTAATAAACTTAAGTAAATACGAATATTTATATATTAATATAGTTCGACTTTTCTTTAAAAAAAAGTAATAAAAGCGCGCTTCATTTTTTTGTTATTTTGAATTTTCGATAGGACCGAAGATTGTTCGCCTATTGCCTATTTTCGCATATTTCACATGAAAAGCTTTTCTGTTTCTTTTAATTGGAATGGAAAGATACATTGACTTCGTTATTCCGTTAGAGCTATGAAGCATGTTAACAACTTTAATGATATATAAAACAGATTACTAAAATGAAAACATTTTATGAACGCCACACAAAGTCCATTACTGCGAAATTCATGTGCGAATAATGTGCTATTATATGTTTAGTTTAAGGAGAGAGTTTGAAACAAAAGAGTGCGTATCATATATGACTGAGATCAGGCAACAAAGAATTGGAAGATATAGTACGTTACGTATGATGATACAAAATGATCTTCCCCGATCCAAAATTGTTGTATATAATGTTTTTTTTTTACTTTTTGGCATAAAGCAAAAGTGGTAGGAACCATTTTGTTTTAAATTTTTTACTTATCACATATTTTAAAATTAATATATGCCTAACGTCTCACGATCAGATCTCGGCAACGTTTAACACTGATATTTAGTCGGAAGATACTTAGTACGCATCTATTTTAATCTCTTCTGTCTGCCTGTATACCTGTCCGCTGCACTGCGTAATAGTAGCGCACTATTAACAAATGGCTCTACGACCTTAGAAAACTTCATATCGCCTCTCGTCCATTAGTTTAGAACAGACCCTTAAGGTATTCTGTAAATTCTTGATTCCTAATTAGAAGTCACTATTCGCTTACTATTTAGGCTTCATATTTAATTTTTATTATATATAAGAAGCAGTGCTAGGCTTTCGAATCTTTTTGTCTCTCTAAACATTCTTTTCTAAATTACCTGAAGTGAAACTGGTTTTCGCGATGTCCTTCTTCTTGTCATTCTTGATATTTGCAAACATAATAAATATGCTACAATGGGAATCGACAAAATTGGAAAAATTGTCATGATTTAAAAGTCCCTACGTTAACAACAAGTCCACATCCTCATAATTTCTTTACCCTACACCACTCGTCGTAGAGGATAAACCAAGCTCGTGATACTCGGAAAAACTTACAGTACCCCCGTCTTTTATAATACAGATTGATTTGAAAACTTTTTCTGAATCGATTTAAACTTGTTTGTCGGCCAGATCTCGGTCCTTGTATTTTATGTTCAGCCTTCAGGTCGCGATTTTTTAAATATTTTGGCGAAAATTAGTACCCCTTTTGACCTGAGGACAAACCGTGTTGCAATTGGGTTGGATAACACCATTTTTACGCCTATTCTTCAGGTAGCGTCTAATTTTCAACAAGTCGTTATATAAAAAAGTTTGAATATTTCAAAATTTATCGGTAAAAATCGCCGCATAATAGTAACTTTACAAACTAAATTAATTTCGTAAGCAATTATTCCACCCCGTCCCATATAATCGCCTCTACAAAAAGTATACCTTCAGGAGATGAAAAGGTCAAATTTTTAATATTTTATGATGAAAATTGATCCATAGGAGTCATTTGATATAAAAACTTATTGTTGTGTCTGTTTTTGCAAACTTAAATTATTTGTAAAAGATTTCATTGTTTTTCCCTTGTTTTCCTCATGAAAAAGAAAAGTTTAGATTTGCCGCCGTGCAAATGCTCACTTTTCGAGAAAACACCCATATATGATGAGATTTAAGAAATACATCTGTGTAATCCAAATTTCTTAACGTTAAGACAGTCTTTAAAGTGACTGACAGACACGTGGTCACACAGAAAGACGAGCCTAGAATCGTTTTCAGTTTCAGTTTGGATCAGTATAAAATAAGGTGGGTCTATTCCAAGTCCTTCTAGGTGCTTGTTGAGGCAAACTTAGTATACTCTACACCACAAGTGGTATAATTACAAAAATGGAGTTAATCGATTTGACAGTTGAAGCATCCAATTATCGATTTCATAAAGTTTTCGATAAAGTTGCTCTTACATGTTAAACTAGTCGAGACCGTAGACGTGCACTAAATTCTTGGAAACGTTTACAGTGCTAAAAGGTTAAAAAAAAATGCTAATAGGTTCAGCAAAGAAACGCCATTAAATTACTTGATACATATTGTTCTTTGGTGTATTTACATTATTTATTTAACTCCTTTTGAAATAAGTTCGTTCCATTGAATCGTGATTTTTAGAATTTACAAAATAGGAAATCAGTTTACAAATTGTTTGCACAAACTTATATTTACGATGTCTTAATTCTCGAACTGGTTTTGTCCATTCGAATAATGCAGTTCAACTCTCTTAACTCCACTAACTCGACTCACTTTTTCACTCGTCTTGCCTTCCGCGAATATTCTGCTTATATACCCTTCTATAAGCAACTTACCATTATCCAAGTTCATCACGACATTTTCAATCCGTTAATCCATTTCCCGCTATGTTTCTGCAGTTGTTATTAGTCTTTTCGTCACTCGCCAGCTGTATACCGCATGCAACACGCGATGAATGTGTATCTGGTTTTCCCCTTTCTTTAGAATTTGGTTTCTTAGAAAATCGACTAATTTTCATGAAAACTATGGCATTTTCGTAACAATATATATATGTGTATATATATACGTGTATATATATATATACATACGTATACTGTACTGAAATATATATAAATATATATATATATATATATATACGTATACTGTACTGAAATATATATATATATATATATAATTCTGTATGCAAACGACTTGTTGAATAGGTTATCATATTGCAAAAACTGGCCACGCGAAACTGCCAAACGCGCGAAACTGGAACACGCCAATGATACTGTCATAAATGTGGCTCATACCGAGGTGAATACAATTGCGTATGTTATGCTAAAGAAACTGGCGTTACGATGCCATGAATATCTTGATGTATACGTACACCATAACTTCAAATGGAATCACCAAGCGGAACGCGTGAGTAAAAAATAAAGATCATTAGTCTTCCTCCTAAATAAATTAGATGACATAGTTCCAACAAAGCAGCATTTAAAAAGATATATTATACCTTTGCAAAACCAAGATTAGCACTTTGTAGAATACTACAACAACTTCAGTATCTCCAATACCTCAACACAACTTCAATTTAATGAGTGAAAACCATTATTCGTAGCAAGCCTTGAAAGGGATCATACGAAGCCGCTATTCTCACGATTCTCTTAAAGTTTCACATATAAAAGGAATTCTTCGTTGTAACTGCCAATGGCTTACGGTATGCCCGTTCGATAAGGTAGATGCCATCCGTCCGTCTATTTGTATAAGGGCAAAGTACGCGCATTTCTTTGAAATATAAATCGTCTGTGGATTGTCTGTGAGACAAAATTTAAACCCACCTCGACGTCCCCCGAACTAGATAGCTCAGCTATGGCACGTACGAAAATCTCTACAGCCTCCAATCCTCTTTAAGTGGCACTGAAGAGTGGGCTTCAAAATAATAAAGTCCGTAGATTTAATTGGACAGACTTATAGACAAAGTTATGACACAAAAGTACTACGTTGGCAAATAGGGATTACCAGACATAAATGTTTGACTAGTTTCGCAAAAATTCCCACGCGCCAAAGACTTTCAGCTTTTCTGCTTGTACATATTTAACTATTCTTCTAATTGTAATGTTGTCCTCTTTGTACTATAAACTTCTTGATTTCTTGACGCACACTTATAAAATCTTGGTAAGCAATAGCAAAATATAAAGTTTAATTAGCGAATCGTATGAACCGTTAAAAATTGAAAGTTAGCTTAAGTAAGGCATAAGAAAGATACTAAAATTAAGAAGAATTGATTTCATAGCATTTGAAATATGGGATACTGAAATCAAATTTTTGTAAAGCAGCCTAAACTGCCTGACAAGCTCATACTTTTACAAGGGTTAAGTTTTATGAAAATAAAGTTTTTAAAAGAGCAATATGGAACACTGAAGTTTATCTCACTTAATAAAATTAATGAGTCTATAATATCATTTATTAACTTAACTAAGAAAGAAACACTTAGAATAAACTTTCGTTTCTCCAGCGAAGATATAATTAAAAGTGGCGATCTACTTGGGTAAAGTGGCAAAAACATTAGCAGGTCCTATAACAAGTAGACCATAGAACACGGCATATTCAAATGTGGATCTTGGCAAAATTCACTGTTATTGGTCTACGAACGGGGTAACTCCCTTTCCATTTCAAAAGTATAAGGAGAAGAAGAGGGCTGTAGTTTAAAAACCATGGCTTATGTTTAACTTCTACTAGTATCTTTGTTAACAATCTCAGCTTGAGAGCTACTACAGAATGCAGATGAATTCCAAAGATTCGTTACGGTCGATTTGCTTTTTCAAAGATATGGCGAAAGCTACATGATTTGATAGCGAAAGCTTTTGGGATGTATGAAGTCTCAATAATAAAATTTCTTAATAATTAGTAGTTTTTATTTTGAGAAGTAAATTATAGGTTTTCTTAAAGACATATTGGGGTTTTAAAGAAGTGAGGTTTACTACGTTGTATCGAGATTTATTAAATTATGATTTTTATAATGGAAGAATACGCTAAGTATTGCGTGATAAGGATCCTCAAATACGTTAAACCGTAAACCACGATTTACAATTATTTCAGAAAAACTTGCATAACTAACATTTAAGAAGTTCTCAGTGAAATGAAAGTTTTACAAAATTGCTATTTGGAGTTCTGATCCTACCAATAAATTTCTTGACCAAAAAAGTTTGTGGCCATAAGAACGAATTTAAACATATTCAATGCTTTTGGTGGAATAAAATTTAAAGGATGATGTAGCTCTAGGGTGAGATACATATAATTTGAAAGTACCAACTTAATTTAAGTTAACACGAGTAATTTTTGTCCAGAAATAGCTTTCAACGTTATTACCTGGTGTACCCCTTAAAAGTCTGGACACAAATATTTCTTTCCTCCCAGGATATAACCGTTAAAGTCACGTAGTTCGTGATAGAATAGTTACGAATATTAAGCGAACAGAGGTCCCCTAGCTATAGTGTTTCAGGTTAAATGAGGAGGAGAGCAACATGAGTGTAGGCCTGAGCTTCATGTGAGGCAGCAAAGGACAATAAATTACACTGCATACCCATCCCTTTCGTGCCAGAACTAATGGTAAATACGCTAGCCTCACCCATCAGATTTCAAACTCAAAAGATGATACCGTGAACTTCTTTCCTATCTCCTTTTTTATTTACAAAAAGGCTATCAAGGTCTACGTGCGGTTTCTAATAATAAGGCATGCCCAACGTAACTCCTTCGAAGGTCTACAATTGCGTGCACAGCTTTCCCGGTAGTACCAGCAAATTTTAGGTAGCCATTTCGCTCACACAAGTAACGAGTTATAAAAGATCAGATTTTAGTAATACTTAGTAGACCCTCCACCTTAGCAGAGGAACCAAAAAGATCTAATAAAAGAAAATGCATCTGTAATATGTACAACGGATAACTTAAGAGGTGGAAAAAGAGCGCAATTGAAAAGCTCCTTCTGAAAGTTAAGAAATCAGTGTTACTAAACTATACAAAAGAACTAATTAATCAACGTAGATTTATAAATCTAAATCTATAGATCTGACGGCAGGGCTAAGCAATCTCTAAATAACATCCAATTTAAATAAGTAAGAAAATTATATTCCGTCGTGACCGAATGAATCTATTATACCCCGTCACCATTAACCTAAAAAGACCAAAATAAGTAAACAAACTAAATTATCATGGGCGCGACTAATTTTTAAAAATAAAAGTTTTTATTGTATAGGTGTGTAGGCGTTATAAAGCTATCCTTGGAAAAGTTTAGATCCCTCTCAAATTCTTTTGCAAATTTGTAGAAAGATTACTGTTACGCAGACTAACAAATGGACAGACGAATATGTTTAAGTATACTCCAAATTTGAGAATTTATATGTGTTACGGTAAATTAAATTTTGATACACTATAATATTGGAGAGTCCTGGCCAATTTTTTCCACTTTTATAAAGGTAATACAGTATCATCCGCAGAATATGCGTTCAAATTACTATTTCTGCTATTGTTTATGAGTAATGAACAATGCGGACGTGTCCTTTGATGGATTTGGTCCATTTTCAATACCAAGCTGCGTGCAAGAACTTTCAATGCTTGTGTCGAGTTTGAGGTCAATAGCCTCATTTATGTGGCGAAGAGAATATTTACAACAGATACAACATAGACGGACATGATTAAATCTATTGAGAATTTGATGCTGATCAAGAATATATACACTTTGTGGAGTCTCTGATGCCTCGTTCTGGGCGTTGCAAAGGTTTTGACAAAATAAATAAACCCCCATCCTTCGGTTACGGGTATAAAAATAACCGACCGCTTAAAATGAATAATGTAGCAAATACAAGATACAATAACCAGATAAGAAATATAAAAAGACAAATTAGCCGTAAAAGAATTTGAAACGCGTCGCGCTACGTGGTAGGACCAAGTGCAAAGCGCAAAAACAAAATTAGATCACCATATGGTTTAAAAGAAAGCTCAATAGACAATAGGTGATTATCGTGATTGATTAGCTTTCTCAATTTGTTAAAGGTCGTCAGTGATATGAGAATAAAATATGTATATGTTTGAGCACTCGGAAAATGACAGGATCACAACCCGCGTACATGGGCAGATTCTTGGCAACCTACCTAGGAAGTTGGGTGTAGCTATTGTCGAATTGGCATATTTGTAGATCCGCATATCCATCAGACTGTCCGTGTATTTACATATTCGTTCGCTGCTCTTTATTTACAACTGCCTCTCTAACCTCTAATCTTTTGTTCTAACGTGCCGTATATTTGCTGTCTGCTCTCTATCTATCTGTCGGTTTGCCTGTGTGTTGTATCCGTATGATAAGAACGTCGTTGGGCCTTAAATAAATTTTCCAGCTATGCGCTTTACCGTCATCCCCTATAGATTATAACCTATTCAGCCTTCGTTTTTAAAAACGAAGTTTAATTAGCCAAAACCGGACAAAAAATGTTTCCATCTAATTGCGTTACATAAATAATTTGTAACCTTAACTACTACAAAACTAGTCAGGAAAATGGATAAAAATAAAATAAAAATTGGTCAAATATCACACAGACTACGTAGTGCGAAGAGTTAGTCGAAGCACATCTGTAGTATATATAATGTAACAGATGGAGCAAAATCTGTAGGTTTTCTTTTAATTACGCGTATAGTCGAGGAGAACATCCTGAAAACTCGTTCAACTATGTTATGTATTCGTACGAAGTACGGGAGATTCCTCTATAATTTTACAACTTTAAAATCTTCAGAAAATTTTTCTTATAATCTTAGAGATTTGCCATTTGTCAAATGGTACTTGTAAACATAAGGCTCTGCCCCCATGGGCTTTGTATATTCTAGGATTCTAGGCAGGGCTAGTGGAAAAGTTTCAGAGTCTTCTGGAAACCATCTGGATTTTGTAAAGTAATAATAAAAATCGTATATCTCATCTTTTGCTCTTCGACATGTCATGCAAATATACAAATATCTTAAGGTAAATATATAACCAACTTTCTACTTTATTTCTATAAGATACTTCCGCATCATTATATTTTATATAAAAAATTCGAAGAAATTCTGTAATATTTTCAACTAAATAAATTTTGCTTCTAGTATTAGTTGTCTAGACGTTTTTAATAATTAAATTGTTAGATATATTAATTTGTAGCTTTTATATCAATAGACAGAATATTGAAGTACGGCAGTAAAACAAGTGTAAATGTGTAAATGTGCAAGGTGTATTTCTCTATATCAGACATAAGGGGTGGAAATTAAGCAAAATTTCTGATTGTCGACTTTAAGAGACAGCGTACTAAAATCTGACACAAGCATTGTAAAGGGTTTTCAAAAAATATGGAAGAAAAATTAATAATAAGTTGAGCGATCGTTACATATACATATATACTTGAAATGGTGGGTGATTAAAATATGATACTTGGCGAATACAGCTATCATACTCGTTTCAATCACATGTTTAGAATCGTACTTGCAAAAACCTGAAAGTACATGTCCTTTTTTACATTAGTTTTTAATTAAAAGGTTACTTTACTATATTATAAATACACTTTCTTAATAACTTTTTATTGCACTTCTGGTTCAACACCTGGATACCAAATATACTTAAGCTGTGATACAATTACAACAAAAATAACATAGGAAAGAGAATGTTTGAGTTTACAGATTAACAAGCACAATACACGTATATATAGATACCCTTGATGAGCTATTCGATTAAACATGATTTTTCGTCATTGTACATTTACGTGGGAAACTTGTGTTAAAAATAAATTCAAGAATATCTATATAAAGTTCCCATTAAACTGGTGTCCCACAAACTTTATTATTATCTTTTAGTTATTTTTTACTTACCTATAATATTGGTTTCCACCATTTTTTAGAAAAATTTATTTCTATTGGTTGTATAGATGTTTATATATTCAATCGCGTATTTAATGATTATGTTTTAATATGAGTTTTAGTTTTAAAAGAAATCCTTTCGCTTTCTCTGCGTATATTGGGTTACATACAAAAGCACATACAATTATCATTCATTCATTTCCACTTTCACTAGACAATAATATTTTCACTTTTATTTGGATATACATCTAAATAAATATAATTTGAAAATATTTAAACGAAATATATCTTAACTCAATCGCCTCCCAACAGCAACTGTTTGTAAACTTCCTGGAGTTACCGTATGTTATTTGCCAAACCTTATGAAGCTAGGAAGACTTACTAACGAGTATAAAATAAAAACTTTGCGAAGGTATATTAGTTTTGTGAATCCGTTCAAACACTCAGAAAGTGAACCGATCCATTATACCTAAATTTATATATAAATATCTACCCACTTGCTTATCTCTCAATTGTTGGCAGCTTCTAAACCAAAGCAATGGAAACAAAAAATTGGTTTTTAAATATAAACTATAGTTTAGAAAGGACTATAAGCTAAATGCTTATCCAACCACATCCTTTCTACTTTACAGACGCAATACTGAAAAAAAGACTCGCAAATTTGAGCTCTGTACTCTACAAAGGCTTGACCTTAATTTTTTTAAAGTTGAAAAAAAAATTATAACCAACCTCTGGCACGGTCCGATTACTGTAAATCATCTATTAAATATCTAGTATCTGTTATCCAAATTTGCTTATCTCTCTTTTAATTCTTTCAAATTTTAATGGAAGTACTTATAAGCGAATCATACGCAATTTTATACATATTTGCGATCCAACTCTGAATGGAGAATGAGAAAAGAAGATTTACGCGTTCATTGAGTGGAGTGTCTTTATGAACTGATGCATACAGAAGACTACAATCAACAAAAGCTTCAAAATGTGTCATTTACTCGTAGTAATTGATAGGTGTCAGAAATTCGTTGTAAAACAAGTTTCTCCCGACTACCCTCCATGCGTGTTTCTTTAGTTTTTCACTCTCTTTGTCTCTCATTTTCTCTCTCTATCTCTATTTTTCTATCTCTATCTTTCATTTTAACATATGCTTTAACAAAAAAAGTGCATTTGATTAGGGGTCTTTCCATTGGTTTCTTTTCCAAGTCTACTAGAAATAGAATTTTGTCTTTTGTTTATATTTTAATTAAAAGTTTGTAGCTATTGCCGAAAAAAAGGACAATAGAAAGTAGATGATGACATAAATGAAACCAAAAATTATAACTTCCAAGCTCTTATTAACTTTCACAATGCTTATCGCTTAAATTACCTGCCCGCAAAGTTCGGTGAGAAATATGAAAGCTTAAGAGATGCAAATATTGTTGTTAAGCTTTCTATTCGTTCTCGGCAAGTGTGGAAATAAGTAGTTTTTGTAAGAAATATTTAAATTTTGAAAACAATAGTAAAAAAATTTTTATATATTGACAATTTATCTCTTATAAAAAATCCACGAAAAATTTTTGAAAACAAATCAATTAAAACAAAATAATAATAATAATTTCAGCGATCAACATGTGCATAGATCTTTGCAATCATATATATATATTGTTAATTTGAGTCGACTTAACCATGCATACAGCTGCCTAATACAGAATATTAGGTATTTCATTGTATTTTGGCCATTTTTTCACTTGAAAAAGGCATTTGTTGAAAAAAATTGGTGCAATATATATTAACCAAAATGTTTCAATAATTTTCAGCGACAGTTTACAATATTTCTGGCCACGTGGCGATATCGTATCGAAAGAAGTTATATTGGTTTGGCAGCGACCCACCCATCAACCCTTTCTCGCACTTCTGCAACGTTGCGGACCCCTGTGCTAGCGAAGCTATACTGCACCGATCTGAACAAATCGTAATCAGAAAGCGCCATGTCTAGTGAGTACGCTGCTTCTGCTGCTTCTACCACACCGGTAGAACTTCCTATACGAGCTCCGAACAGTGTATCTGTCACAACTCTTACTACAAGTGGCCAATATGACATTTTCAGTCAATTGCTATAGTAACCATTTTAATCGCTTTTGCTGGTCTTTTTTGCAACAATACATCATTCAATTTGTTCAATTGACGTCAATATACATTTGCAGCAACAGTACTAATAGGATTGAGGAGCTCATAACACATTACACCTTGCTGATCCCGTCATATGCACAGCAAAACTTTATGACCATGATTATTCCTTTTCTGTGTCGATGTGAATGGCTCTCATCGACTAATCGATGACTTTTTGCTCTTGGAATTGTCGTAGTCGATGCATTTTTTATCGCGTGTTATAACACGCCGCCGAGAACTCTTCTTTTCTTGCCTGGCACACAATGAAACTGCCATGTTGAAACGGTTCGATAATGCATTTTTAGTCAATTTGCGAGGTAGCGGTTTTCTCTCCTTTTGGGCCTCTCCCATCGCATGTAAACGTCTAGAAACAGTTGATTCGTCAATTGCTAAGCTATTCGAAAGTTCTTCGGCAGTTGACGTTGGAATTTCGTCCAATTTATGGCCCTTGAACTTTTTTGGGCCACTGGGCCATTTTTTGTCCGCTTTCACTGCTTTTAAACCCTTCAAATCAAAACCGACAATTGGGATTTAATAAAACGGAGTCGCTACAAGCTTTTGAACGCGTTTGGTAGGTTTCGGCAGCAGATTTCTTCAAATTGAACAATAACAAAAATGAATACCGAAAATGCAATTTTGGATGTTGCATAATTAGCGTCAGCGTACGCTGAGTAAATCAATAATATTAAATGGAAAACTGTTATTTTATGTAGTGGATGGTCAAAAGCATCAACCGTTATCTACCCTGGTATTTTCCATTTCTTTATATTTTTTATCTGTAAAAGTCGCTGGCTCGAATACATAGAAATACCTCATATTATTAATAATATATTACTAATAACATTAACAATATATATAGATTTCATGACGAACCGGATGCATATGTCTATAAGATGGAAGTATTTAAAAAATCTAATAAATCCTTTGCAGTCGGTATAAACAGATAATATTAAATGTTCATTTTCACAGTGCGACAAGTCAACCGTCTGAAAAACATGGCAAGATGTACCATCAATTTGTGTTTCACTCAGTGACAATCAATCGACTTACCTCACTTGTGAGTTGATCTTAACGTTCCTTATCCAATCGTTTTTGATCAGCCCACTAAGAAAGCTATGCAGGAACAAAGCAATTATCCAAAGGCGGCTATACAATACCTAACACGGAAACAGAAATATGTTAATTTATTTACTTGTTAAAATATATGAAATTCTTCACAATGTATTTATTAATGTTGGTAATGTACGAACTCCATATCACATTTTTGAGGTTTTTGTTTCATATTCCAATGAACACAAGTTAACAACATTTACGAAAATATTATTCAATTACTTTATTATGAAAAAAAACAAAAAATTTTGCTGAGTACTGGAGGAAATTTATAAGACACTTGTCATAGAACGAGAAGACTCCAATAGAACTCTGATGGCTTGAGATCACCTATATCCGTGTAGGACTAAATCTTGTTAAGCTCGCTTCCTTCGCTCAAGCAATTTCTTTCGATTAGAACTCCTTTTAATTCCCGATATTTGTTTGTAACCGGAGGATCTCGGGTAAATTTAATAACAGACGTAGTAACTTCTTGAGGTAGAGTAATAAGGATACGCTCCTTTAGAAGGAAACATCAGAGACTCCATATACTACATAAATTCTTGATCAGCATCAAATTGTAAATCGATTTAAGCACATCCGTATATCTTTCTGTGTAATGTTTGTTGCAAACATTCTCCTGGCCTCAAAAATCAAGCTATCGACTTCAAATTTCAGACACATTGCAAGGAAAATGGGCCAAATCGGTCGAAGGACACGCCCACAGCATCAGGCAAACTGAGGACAGCTTTGTTTTTCAAAACAAATGAAAAATTGGCTTTTTGCACATTACATGAACGTTTACAACGTCATTTGATATGGTTCCATTTATACTTCCATTTATATTTTTGCTCGCAAATTCATTGTTTTCAATTTGAAATCTCAAGACTATCTATTTATATTTTTGACAAAAAATTCAAAACTAAAAACTCAAAGACTTACTTTTAACAACATAAAAAATGTATTCTACTCCAAATTATATTAAAAACCATCCAAGCGATCAGTGAGTTCTTCTCCGGACTGCTTCGTTGCCCTTGCCAATATGCTTATATCATTGACTCTATTCCTTTATTCATTCCCGGAGACCTAAATATGATCTAGCTAAAGCTTTTCACTTTACATATGCGACATATGCAATTAATGTAGTAACTGTTTTCCAAATTTCTGGGGTGTGGCAGTTTTACATGTATTTCCACCTCTGTAAGCGTGAAGATGCGTACAGTTCTTCATATATACTGATTACTCAACAAATATTGTTTTAATTTCGGAACAGAAAAGACAATTGTCAATGCTTATTTTTCGAGGGTACCATAATTGTTTTCGGTTTTTTACGTTACGTTACTTTTACGTTTACGTTACTTTTTAAAAACTTGTAAAGTGGAGTCTTCTTATGAAAAAAGTGTTGTATAAATTGAAAATAGTAATTGCCCAATCCTATGCAAGCATTTAATTGTGAGACATTTTGGAAAGGATGCATGTATTAAGCTTCCTATATGATCAACAAGTTTTTTTTAATCCATTACCGTCAATGGTGTGCCGTAAGTATGATATTTTCCATTGAAAGAATGAGTACTTTTTTCATTTAGTTTAAACGGCTGATCTGCAGCATTTGAAAGACCACATTTTATGATTTAACATGTTGCTACAAACCCTTTCCGCCAATTGTTATATCATCCTGATAAACAAAAACATTGGGAATATCAGGCAATAAATTTTCCATTGTCTTTTGAAATATGGTTGCCGCCGTTTTAACACCAAACGGTAGTCGCTTTAGTTTTAATCTGCCTATATGCTTATTTCAAGTATCTGATCGATTGATTATGTGAGTTAGACTATCTAGACTAGTTTAGCAAAAATCGCGCAGCCTCTTAAATCTGAAATTATTTCATCAATACGCGGCAGTAAATATTTGAAGCCCACCAAATGATTATTGATGATAACTTTATTGTCAGCGCATATGCGAATGTCTCCATTTTGTTTCAAAACTAGTACCAAGTGGCATCACAATCTGAACTACCTGCTCTCTCTAGAACATCTAAGTCAACTAAATCATTTTTATGTTATATTTTTTGTTATATTTTTGCTGTCTAAGCAAATGGAAATAGTCTGGGCTTAAAGAAAATTGGCTTACCATTGTTATTATAAGTGCCTCATTGATTATTAAATACTTGTCTGTGCAAAATGAGCCACCAAGCATTGGAGGATTTGTTGTATCCGATACTATAGCAAAAATCACTTTCGTGATACCATTATGAGTAATTTTAGCGTCCTACTCATCAACAATTGATCACTACTATAGTTGACATAAGAATTGTTGCATTTTATAAACTTCGAGTTTAGATTCTTGTCTTTTAACAGTGACGTCGAGAGTAATGTGCAGGGATCGCCCGTGTCACATGCTGTTATAACACCAATACTGTCAACTCCTGATGACAATATATATAAACCACCGTGAGATTTATATAGTTAAATAGCATTATCGAAATTTGATTCGCTACTAACAAAGTTTTTTTTTCCTTTTGATTTTGACCGAGAAACTGAGGCAATGTGGCCTATTTTACCACAGACATGGCGGGCAGTATTCCTGAACTTCAAATTTTTCGCGCCATGGCTGTTCAAACCGCAGCATTTGCATGATTTATGTTTCGCGATTGCTTTCTTCTGAATGTTGTTTTTCTTCTTGTTTCTCAGATATTTATTAAGGCTCACTTTATTAACACAATTAGCATGATTGCCAAAAATAGCTGCATTAGACGAAATTTTCGTTTCGATTATCCATGATTTTTTAAATGCATCATGAGGAATAAGTCTATTGTCCTCTTCATACAATTTGATAAAAATCTTTTCGGGTAATCGCATTATGAATGTCCCTAACGATTGTCTTTAAGTGCTCACTAAATATACAATACAGTGCTTTATTTTTTCTCTGGCGGACCATGCAGCAACGGTTTCGTCATCGTTTTTTGCCGTATTAGGTGGAATACAATGGGTGCTTAGAATTGCACATAATTCCCTCCATGTTTTACTAACTGGGGATTGCGGACTGCACAAACTTTAAATTACAAAACAAGCAGTACTTTCAATAGCTCGCTTTTTTGATTTGACCTTCTGGGCAATTTGCTTCACAAATATAAATGTCTAGCTTCTCTTTCTAGATATTCCACCCTTCTTTTGTTGGAGAAAGTTCCAATAAATGTGTTGGATTATAAAAAGTTATTGGTTGCGCACCGTAGCCATTTCGATTTAGTTTTTTTACTTGTACGTCGTTTACGTAAAAACTATACAAACCAAATTATTCTCGTCGTCAATTTGTGAACTACCGAGCGCAAAAAAACATGTGTGTCAGGTTAATTCAGTAATTTTCATTTCTTTATTTTCTCTACATATGCAAGGATTGTCAGATTCAAAGTTCAGTAATTTAATATGAAGACATCGCACAATTCTGCTTATTTAGTTCGCCTTCACGTTCATCAGTAATGATGATCTGCAACAAAAAATATTTTATTCTTTCAACCATTCAATTCGCAAATCTAGCAGCGCAAAGGTGCAGCGAATGAAACCATAGTCTGAATATTGATCGTCCGCAATATCATGTTATCAAGCAATACAAATTTTGCTTTGGAACTGCTTGTACTTGTTAACGTGATGAAAATGAAATGTTGAAGAATAAATCAACCGTGTTTTCATTTAAAAAAAAGTTCTTATAAAAAAAACATAGTAAACGAAACCAAATTCTCACCAAATATTTTTAAACTCATTTTATAAGGCCATCTTTTTCTAACAATTTTGCAATGCAAATATCCGCAACACATGTAACGTTGAATTTTGAAATTTCTTTGCTTCTTAATATATTTATTTTCATATTTTTTTGAAAAGAAGATAATTACATTTAAAAAGAAACTATAATACAGTTTCACGGCACTCGCTTACCCTAATTAAGAAAATTTAATCTTTTTTGCGAAATCGTCATCCCACGATACTTAATCCATTTCACCTCATTTGCACCCGATTTTACTCATACTTAGTGCGCCTGTAAATAAAGATCAAGTCACAACAACGCGCAAGAATTATTGTGCAAAATAGATAGAACTTTATATTTGTGCCTACATTCGCTTATAGCCGTTGTATTTTCTTCTGCATGAACAGAGTGTCCACGTTAAAGTGTTGTACGATCTGCAAGAGAATGTATCACTCTAACCCTAGCAATTCCTACATTCTTTACTGAAAGTTTGTAGCCGCATTAAATTTGGATTGTTAAAATCCGCAATCATGCTATTAAAATGAAGACAAAGTGAGAAAGATACAAACGCAAGCTGTAGCTGGTGTGTAGTTGAAAAAATTGTTAATAAATGTCCACTCTGTGTTTCACCACCTTATAACATTTATAAAATACGATGCCAACACTTTGACAATTTGTTACCTTTACGATATTACGGTTGATAAAAAATAAAATGAAAAAAAAAAAACAAGTGCTTAGGAAAGAAAAATTTGAACAAGACCGAATACGAGTACAATTGCTTCGTTCCATTTTCCGTTAGAAACGATATCTAACATTTATTTCCTTTCGCTTTAGCTTAAAATGTATATTTTGTTTTCTATTTGTTTGTATATATATATATATTATGTTGTTTCGTATATTTGTTTGTATATTTTCATTCACATTTCAGTTTACAAGTTTTCTACAATTTGTTGACAATGGGTGATTCCCTATTTGCTATTATTACATGCAACATACAAGTTGATTGGAGTATGTCTATCAATTTTAACACAAGTCTTAATTGTTAACGTCTTAAATAATATCATGAAACCATTCGTCATTTACTAAAAACATAAGGAATCAGAAGAACGCTCTAGATATATTAAACATCTTTTTTTCTCTTAAATCAATGCAATAAAATGTTTACTTAGTTATTAATTGGTTTGCATATTCTTTATTTTTTAATGTATGTAAAACAGGAAATTTAAGACACGAGCACATGCAATCACCTTATTGATTCATTTGCATTATGTAGAAAATGGGTTATCATATCAGTTCAATAAAACATCAGTTGCATACTGAAAACCCATGCACAAGTATTCGTTTCGATGAGAATAACCCCGCGATTTCCACGCAAATATGCGGTGAGGATGCAAATCAATTAAAAATGTATCGGGTGAGTTATAGTTGCTTTAAAATAATATCTGCTTAATAATAATAACCCAATCAGAAAATCGGTATTATACAAATAAATAAAATATTAAACAACAATATTATCCGCCTGAGTGGCCGAGTAGGCAAAAGTCTCGACTAGCAATTTAATGGTCGTGGGTCCAAATCTCAAGTGCGCTAGAGTTGTTAATAATAATAATAATAATAATAATAATAATAATAATAATAATAATAATA
>CCAG010011538.1:0-29543 GCA_001077435.1 Glossina morsitans morsitans | reverse complement strand
ATTTGAAGAAATCTGCTGCCAAAGCCCATCAAACGCTTTCAAAAACTTATAGTGATACTGCTCCATCATATCGCAATTGTGGATTTTGGTTTCAACGGCTTAAAAATGGTGCTTTTGATGCCAATGACAAAGAACAGCCTGACGGATCAAAAAAGTTCAAAGTCAATAAATTGCAAGATTTCTACGACGAAAATCCAGCTGAAACTCTCAAAGAGCTTTCTAGCTGCTAAGCAGTTGTAACTGCAAAGAGAAAAAGGGAGAAAAAATTGCTAGCACACGGTCATCACGATTTCATTACTTGTCAGACAGAAAAAGAGGAGTTTTCAGGGGCGTATTGTGACTGGAGACTAAAGTGGAAAAGTAACATTCCCAAGCGGAAAAAGAAATTGGTTAACCCAGGAGAACCATCCATATCAACACGAACGCCATTAGTTTTCTTGTGCATAAGGCGGGATCAGCAAGGAGTAATTTACTACGTGTTGCTAAAACGGAATAAAACTGTTACAGCAGATGTCTACCGACGTCAATTAAACCAATTGAGCGATGTATTGTTGCAAAAACCACCAACACTAGCGGTGAACAGACGCAAAGCCATCCTCTCGCACGACAACGCTCGGCCACACGTTGCAAAAGTTGTCAAGGATGCCCTATTGCAGCTCGAATGGAATGTTCTGTCACACGCAAGGCGTAGCGCCTTGTGATCACCACTTGTTCTGTGCTGGACAAATGCGAAAATGTGTCGATGATTGTATAGCTGCCAAACGAACTATATCGCCAGAAAAAGATGTACAATATAAACTTAATTGCTTTAGCAAATGGACTTGATTTAATCGTTCATGAGTGCTTATCTAAATGACGTAGAAGAAGAAATTTACATGGAAGTGCCCGAAAAGCTGGAAGAAATATTAGAAGAGAATGAGGTAAACAAATACGAAGCAGTCCGGTATGAATGGCTGCATGACCACCTAAGAAAAATTAGGTTGACAACAGGCTTAAAGCCAATATTACATGGCATAGTAATAGTTCCAATTTATATGATCGGTTTAATAAGAGTGGCCAATAATGTAAAGAAACTAGCACAGTTCGAGAAAAGGTTAATGGAAAAATGTAGGCCCGATAAATCATTCTCTCGACATTAAATTCAAAACAAAGCAAGGAAGGAAGGAAACACAATCACTAGGTCACAAACGAATTTGTTACAATGTATGTTGGAAAACTTCAATGTGGTTGAATGTAAAGCTGTTATAATGCCAGTAAATGCAAATGAAAAACGTTCCAAGGTAATGTGTGCTACCGGAGAGGAGAAACAAGGGACTCGAAACGTGCCCTACAAGAATTTAACTGGGTCACTCACGTATTTGGCAGTTTCATATCCGACGTGACATACCTTATGGCGTTAATGCATTAAGCCAATATAAAACAAATTATGGCAAGACGCAGTGGACAACAGCAAGCAAATGCTGAGATACTTGAAGCAGACAAAACAAGAGAAAGCGTTGTGGATTATGCCGATGCTGATGTATCGATGATAGGCTTTCCTGGACATGGTATGCTTTTATTTATAGAAAATTGGGAATAAAGCAAACCTCCAAGACATGACATTCTCGGAATCCCGTAAAAAATCTGTATACTTGAACCCAACAAGCCATCGCTATTTCTAATGACAATCAGAGTGCTAGCGAACTGGAAAACCCCAGCGTTCTACAAAGGCACAAAACATGTTGATATTAGTCACCATTTCATTCCAGAACGTTTGGGATCAGGATGGTATCGATGTAAAGTACATGTCAACACAGAAAATACCTGCAGGCGTACTTACGAAGGGCTTATCGTCTAGTAAATGTGAAAATTTTATGTCAAAGTTATGTTCACAAAAATATGAAACGATGTATAACAAATTATTATATATATTTATATATATATATATGGCTATGTATACATGTTTTCAGTTTTTGTTTATTAATCGTTTCTGAAAAATAAAATTTTACTTCTTTTATGAATGTCTCCAGCATAAGGCGTCTTTTTCTTAAAACTTCATCTTATCAAAAACGCCTTTTTTTCAATCAACGAGGCGCCACGGACCACCAACTATTTATACCGTAAAATGTAGTATTATTGAAGACACACTCTTTTTAAAAACCAAAAAAAAAAAAAAATAATAATAATAAATAAATAAATAAATAAAAAATAAATAAAATGGCTTGGGAAGATAGAGAAAGTATCATTTTTGTATGCACCACCGAAAGATGAGGGTATACACACTTTGGCAAAATATGTGTAAGGAAGCTGCATAAATCTGATAAAGCATATAAACTATAAACTACTGATTAGAATCTCATTCTAAACCATTCGACTGGCGTTTCAATTTTTCTTTTACGGGCTAAGAAAAGTCGCTATTCTGATCTATTGAATTGTTATTCAAGTCTTTATGTGATAAGCTCAACTTACATTTTAAAGTCATTGTTCAATAAAGAAAATTTTCTTTTGGAGTTCAAACATTTATTTAATTTTTCTAAATTTTAATTTGCGCTACCACTAGACATATATTATGCAAATTTTCATTGTTACGGGTAAATACCAATTATACGAAATCCGTCTGTAACAGGGTATTCTGCTGGAAAATGTCACCCTATCACGGAAAGAAAAGTGCTGCATGCATATTATATATTCATTTGCATTTTGTGTTGCAAGAGATTACTTCGCGGACAGTAATTGGCGGTAATTATTTATTCTTTGGGTTTTGTAAAACGTGTAGATATAAAAACAGGTAAAACCATTATGAGCGGGCTAGGCCCTACCTACTAGATACCATACACCACATTATCTAACACAAATTTTATTTTTGCCATAGAACAAAGACACAGTACCCTTGCGGGGCAGAGTATATTAAGTTAGTGCGGACGTATGTAACATGCAGAAAGGCTTAAGATTGATTCGTCTTTTATTATACCGGTCGATTCAGAATCATTTTCCGAATCTAAGCCTGTCTGTCTGTCTGATGAATGCCTATATAATTTTGTGTTGAAGCCGCAGGTCACAATTTTTGAGACACTGATGAAATTTGGTACACTGACGTGTTTTAACTCAAGCACGGACGCTATTGGAAATGGTTTGGATCGGTCCGCTTTTTCAACCGTTCGAAACATGTCAGTGCACCAAATCTCATCAACATGTCTTAAAAATTGCGACCCGTTCCTTGAACACAAATTTATATGGGCAAACATCAGACAGAGGGACAGATAGGCTCAGAATCTCTTTCTGTATCGAGCGCTTCTGCGTGTTACCCTATACCAAAAGCAGTGTAGAATATTACAGGTAAAAAGTTATATTCGGCTGTGGCCCAATCTTGCATGCCCAACAACATTAAAATACTTGACGACTTACTTTTGGCGGTTTTATTTATTGTGAATGGAATAATATTCTAATGGAATAAAATTTATCTTTCACCTTTTCCTTCCTTAAAAGGCATTGTTAAGAGAACGTTATCTATCACGTCCATACTAATAATTTACCATACCATAACTAATTTAGAATTAACACGATTAGCTTTGCGCATTCAACTCTCTCAGCCCTTTTATTTGAGACCCATGTGGACGGTATATTTAAGAAAAAACTTATCCACCAAGTCGTGGGGTCCGCCATATTTATTTTAAGATTAGGTAATGCGTTTTTAAGCAGAAAATATATTTTCATATGGGGAATGCAAAAAATAATTCAAAACATTCTGTCTTGTGGAGTTTTTGTAAAATAAATGTGGAAAATTTCCTATCTATCTTTTTATTCTATCTCTTGTAATTTGCGCTTTACTGCTCACTTGTGCTGATGTTGATCAAAAATGTATTACTTTATAGGGTGTTTGAGTATGATCCGTCAGTGATACATATAATAATTTTATAAATAAATGTTAATTTTTTAAGCTAAGAAGAAAATTATTTTATATTGCTGCAATAAATGTCCACTTTTTTGAGTAAGTATTAAAGAGCGACCATTTCTTTTATTAAACCTAACTAAGGCGTCGCACAACGCACTACTTAGTAGGTGCGTATGTACGTTGTCAAAAGAGGGCTACTTAAAATTAAGTGTTTATGTTATTCACTATTTGAAAAATATTTTCGTGCCAGTCACAGTATACTAAACTTGTCAAATATTGATAGGCATTACATAACGCGCTTGTACTCTTCTTTACAAGTTACATATTTTGCACGCTTTCAATCTTACGTGATTTTATAAATCAAAATTTTCCAAAAAAAAAAGACGGGAGAAAAACGGCCAAATCTTTTACACCTACTACGTTCACCTTAAAAGAATTAACAGAAAAATAAACAAGTAAAACCGCTATAGTGGACAACAGCCCACCATTAAATACCATAAACCACTTTGTTTAATACAGTTATGTATATAACCACAGAGTAAAATAAGCCGTTACATGGAAAGCGGGCGACATTGTGGTCCGATCGGAACCATTTTCAATAGCGTGTGCTTGGGCCAAAACACGTTGATGCACCAAATTTCATCATAATAACTCAAAAATTTGTAGGTTCAACACCCGAATGTAAGACGAATAGCTTCGATTCAGAAAGTGACTCTGAATCGATCAGTATAATAAAAAATGAGCCTATTTAAAGTCCTTCTAGATGTTGTGTACATCCGCACAAACTTAACATGCCTTTGTATCACATGTGATACAAGGCATTCAAGCGACATAAAATAAAATTCTGATACTTTATTATATTGTACGCTCTATTGACTTAGCTCATTTTCAATACCAGGTTATGAGCAGAACCTTCGAATGTGATTGTCAAATTAAAAACCAAAATCTTCATATTTACGACTGGTAGAATGTCTCCACAGGGACGCGGCTAAGGAGGGTCTCTGAATTTTGCTTTAGGCTATTACAAACGGTTCGTCAAACTGGATTTATTCCCATCCTTCACTGATGGGTACAAAAAAATAAAAATCTATATTTGTTTTTTTCAGTCAACTTTTATACCTACATCCGAAAGATGGAGATAGAAGATATTAAAAGGCGCCCTACAAATTCTGAATCGACTTGAGCGTACCTGTCCGTCTCCCTGTTCGCCTGATATCATATTCTTAGACGTTGCTATTGTCCACTGATTATTCTGAGTAACACTAACCTAGGATGGCGACAAAGTGTAGTTTGCGTCCAATGACTACCAGATTCCATGTTCAATGTTTGTGCGGTTTGTTTTGTATTACATTTACCCTTGAGAAAACATGGAAGAAGGAGATTGTTGGGAAAGTTTTGAGATCAAAGATCAAAAGAGTGGTCAACAAAGTGAATATACTGAAATTGATAGCAGTGTTAATAACGACGTAATAATACAAAAAAAACGGATACATATGGGAGATCGTTTCTACAGATATCACACTATGTTGATTTACAAAATATAAATTTCAAATTCCACTCATTTTTAATTAAATTAATTAAATTAATGAATTAAAAATAACATTAACATGGATAAAATAAAATGGAAGTCCACATTTAGATGCTTCAAAGCGAAAGTGTCTCCGAGTTGCTACATTCTTCAGGAAAAACACAGTCGGAGTTCAAAACGTTAGAACATAAACATTATTTGACATATTAAAAATTGTTTAGAACGCATAAATTTTCGCACCGCTCCCTATATGTTTCACGACTCATATGGAAAAGTTCTTAGAAGAAATGCGTTCTAGTTGATTTGAGTGGAATGGGACAATCTTTGGAATACACTTCTACATAAAAGTTAAAACAAAAAATTAGCTTTTCGTTACAATTTATCCTAAATTTGTTCTAAAAATTATTTTATAATGACGCTGTATGGGGGAAATAATACCTTCCGTTCAACTCGAATGAAGAAAGCCTTTAAAGGTTTATAAAATGAAGCCAAATAAATCCCAAATTTTTTCTACGTACGCTATTGCTAAAACGTAACAAATGCTTGGAAATTAGGGAATAATATTGCTCTATTATTCTCTCGAGGGGTAATTGTTTCAACATTTATGTCTTAGAGGATTTATGCTGTTTAGGATTAAAGGCCAAGTAGCAGTCGAACTTAGTTTATTCGATTATTCGATCGACTTCGATTATTTTTTCTTGAAGAGATACATACTCCATTCGTCTTACGTATCTGTAACATCTGTGTGCAAGTTCTTTGCTAGATGTGTCGTTTTTTGTTACAACGTTGCGTTTCTTTCATATATTAAGCTTTCTCACCATTAACAAATGCTTCGTCTCACGTATATCACTCTTCTCATATATATGTATATATAAAATTTAGACGTTTATTTTCTATTTAAACAACTAAACACATGTGATTTACTGAAGTATAAATTAATTTTATTGATTTCATTTTTGAAGCTCAATAAGATATTTTATTGTTAAATAACATATTCTTGATCTCTTCTATAAAACGTAAAATATCTCTGGGTTGTGAATTTTACATTTATTTATGTTCGTTCGTCATTCATGATCAGCAGTCGTCGCGTAATGATACCAGCAAAAACGGGTATGTCGGGAGCATAAAAGAACTGCCAGCTTATATTAACCATCGTACACGAAAATAGGGATTGAAAAATACCTAACAGTTTCGAAGCGAATCAGAGTTTCTGTTAAAATATAGAGAGTAATAAATTATTTTATAAGAAAATAAAAGTTTTGATTAATTTTGCGCAATTGGGTTATGGGCATATGTAAAAGTCTGCCATAGTTATTGTGCAGCCCATTGGGATCTAACTTCTGTAGTAATTCCCCATTTAACAGATTTGCGGACCTAATTTCTGAATTAAATTTTATGATTTCGGTATGAGTAAGTCGTTGTGATTTTAAGTGTAATAAAGAAAAAAAAAATTTTTAAATTGAAATTATTACTACGCTTGTAGAATTTGAGTATACTCCTTTAATCATAGCTTTACGAACCAAAATTGTTTTTAAGACGCTTCTTTTTGCCATTCGTTGAACCTCTTAAACCATGCGATTTGATTGGTTACTTACAACAAACACCTTTCTGTGTTCAAAAACAATATTTATTGTTAATAACTAAATTAAGCTTATGCAACTTATTATTATTAGGCTTATGTAACTTAATTGACTAAGATATTCTGCTGTCTGACGATTTTTAGGTTTTGTGTAAGCGCTTAATAAGCCGTTAAATAGAATGAGATTAACGTAGAATTATACATTTATAATACACGTATAGCGAGTCATATTATGAATTTTGTGATCGGGAAAACTAAAAGCACACTAGTCATAACATAGATAAAATTTAACTTTTTATAGATGAAAAAATTTCACGAAGATATTTGTTGAAGAATTTTCAAGCTCGATTTTAATCTCTGGTTTTAATACTACCGGCCTCAGATAATTCAGATTCTTCCGCATCTTCTGTAGACCACAAAAATAATAATAATAACAATACTTTAATATGAGGTGAATATGTAACAAATATTATTGAATCCACCTACGCTTGTTGCCTGGTACTCTACGAAGACGTTCCTGTTCTACGGCCGCAAAATATTCCGCTTCAACCTGTTCCATTATATTTTTAAATGCATCTAAATTAAATTTACCATCGACCATTGTCACATCATTCTGATCTACGGCCTGGTTGACTTTGACTTTTAACTTAATTTCACGGGATTTTGCCTCTAAAATCTTTTCGCGTCGATTTTCTCGTTCGAACATCTAGAAAGGGGTGGATTGTTTAGTTGGAATTAGGCTATTAATACGCGTCCAAATAGATCTTACTGCGGTTAACAATGGTTTATCGTTTTTATTAGACGTCACCATATTTTCTGAGACTTCGATGAGAAATGTGGTTCCAAGTTTACTGCCGCATGTAACAAATTTGCCACTTTCACTGGTACGTAAACAATACAATGGTTCGTCACAAACTTTGACGGTTAAAACCGGTTCATTCTGTTGTTGCAATAAATCCCAAGTATCGAGTACTCCGTCCATTCGTGTTATGAAAAATTGAGAAACTCTACCAAAAAAGTATAAGCGCATAACAAATTTCTTTGAAACAAAAGCTCTTACTTGGTGTAACTCCATGCCGCGTCAGTTAACATGGCCGGACTATTATTCGTCCAAATAATGGAACTTTCCCGACAATCTTCCGACCATATGCGGGCACACCAGTCTCCAACGGTTAGAAAGTTTTTCACAAAAGCTGGATTCCGCATTATCGCATAAATAGGGCCCAAATGACACATCATCTAATTTATATAAAGAAATGCTTTGTTGTTTTTTTGCATTATAGTAAACCATTAGGCTTACCCTTATTTGGATTTTTTCCACGGGCGTTTTACCTTTTCTATTGCAGCAGAATAACATGCCCATTTCAGTACCGACCATGAATCTGGTCGGTATAGTCGTTTCGTATTCCAACACCGAAACCCCAAAAGAGCGCCCTAAATCTTGCTCATCCGAACGCACCGGATCCATTAATAATCTATCTAAAGGTTCATTGAGCTTGCGGGTATCCCACCAAAGCACCTGGCCATCTGACGCTCCCGAGAAAAACTCCGTACCACTTTTTGAATTGTTCCATAATACCGAATTGACAGGATCGCGGTGACAAATCTCCCGTTCACTAATCATTACAGGAAACCTCCCATGCCTAGTATCCCAGGCTGCAACCTGACCATTGTACATACCGCTTACCAGACTAGTGGGATCTTTTTGATTATATTCCAAACAAACACAAGGCACTTTCGGTTCGAGAGTTATGTACGGCTCATTGGGATTTTCAATTTCCCATATATATGAATTGCATTTCTGTCCGGTTTTGTCACCCTGAAATTTCATGTCACAATGGCTTATGGCCATTCTTAAACCACCATCTGGTGACCAACTCAAATGGGTGACCGGTACTTTTATTGGATTGGGGTCTCGGTAAACGTTAATAGTCCGCGAATGACACGGTTCCGGTAAGGGCGCGGGTTCTGAATTTTCAAAGTAGTTCTCATATATATTAACAGCATTGTTTTGCAAAATATATTGTTCCATGGGCTTAGTTAAATTCATAACTTCATTTATGTAATTCTCATCTTTTTCAATTTTGCGTTTATAACGCACTGTCTGTTCCGGATCATGCATATTAATATCTTTGGGCCAACCGCCCTCATTGTGTGTAATACCAATATGCTTATAAGTCGCTCTTTCAGTATTAGCTAGACTTAAGGACCACCGTGTGCCATACTGAGTACCGTCATCTACAGGATTTCTCAATACAAAATTTTTCGATAACTCACGATTTGAATTTTCATTGAATAAAACCTCATCCTTGTTTTCGAAAGCAGTTGGACGACCAAAATAACGTCGTTCCTTTTTATAAGTCACTTCCATAGCACGCAAGTAGAGAGAAACGAACAATTAATATTGTATCAATTTAATTTAATACATTAAATCGATAACCATTAGCAACAGTCAATTAACGAGGTAGGCAATGCTACGAAGTGCATTTAAACAAGCAAGTTTCTTAACACTGGCAGTATTGTTTAACTGCCGTTTTCATGCGAAAGTATTTTAATTTCTTCGCGCATAATGTCTGAACTATCTAATCGAACTCAATCTAAGTTAGAATTACTTCCTAAAAAGCTCTCCGAACTTCATCCGGATATCGACAACGCTTTGGTCGTAGCCTTAGTTATTAATAAAACTGAGCCAAATATCTTTGCGGCCAAAAATGACACACAATACCGTGGTGTCATGAACTTTACAATTCGCGACAGCGAACAACACGTTATTAACTGCAAAGTTTGGGATCGGCAAGAAAAAGTCTTACATTATTATGAAAATGTTAAACTAGGTGATATTGTTGATGTAATATGTCCAAAGATTACTCTATACCAAGAAAAAAAAGATGTCAAACAACCATCTTATCAACCGATAGCAACCTTGCCTATTACTTTAATATTAACTGAAAGAGAAGGATTTCTCGAAAAACATAGCTACCATGATTTAAATAGCTACTCTAAAATACGACAATTGTGGCGTCTTCCCCATAAGCCATTATACGGTGTACTAAATTTGGCTGATATAAACACAAGTAATAGCAATATAAAGACTCAATCCTATTTTTTCGATTTCTTAGTAATGGTAGGTTCGGTAAAGCCATTACGTGAATTTAAAACGCCACGAGACAATAAGCTTAAACGTTGCCTAGAGATAGTAGTATTTGATAAAAGTTCTCCAGGTGGAATGTTATTGACAATTTGGCAACGGGATTGGATAGAAAGAGCTTTAGAGTTTTGGAAACCTTTGCACACAATTTTACACTTAATCGATTTCAAAGTTTCTTATTCCGACTTTTATAAAAGTTGCACACTGAGCTTAACAAGGCGTAGTTTAATTTATGAAAATCCCTATGGACAAGAAACTCAAGCGTTAGCACAATTTGCGAGCACAATATCCAAGACGAACTTTGAGACAGTTAATCAAATACAAATTGAGACTTTGCCCAAACGTAAGTAGATTTTACCACATAATTGCTTGGCTTACTTATGCTATTTTGTACATTACCTGCGCGCATCTATAAGCTGAAGACGTTTGTGCCATAATGACCGTAAGGCAAATATATGAACGAATCCAAGGATCTCTACTTGATGATAAACAACAGTTTACCGCCGTGCTATATGCTATGATAACTAAATTTAATTTGGATCTTCCGAACTCTTTAATAAACAAAAGATGGTAAAATTAACTTGTCAACAATTTCGCTCAAAGCATAAAAATAAAACTAATTTTTATTTTATTTCCTGTAGCAAATCGTGTCACCGTTTTATGCCGAAGGAAAAAACCGCGTGCGACTCAGAGAAGTGCCTTCCAGAATTTTCCTTTGGTTATTCCGGGGACAACTATGAAAAATTTTTTAATATCAATCTGCATTTGAGCGATCACACTGGAACTTTAATAGAGGCTGCCTTAACTGATACCATCGCTTCCCGTCTTCTGGGGTTCAACACTTCCGAATTTCTGGAACTAAAAGAGGAGCAATTGAACAAACTGAAATGGTCATTTCTTATGGATTATTTTGAAGTTAAAATTGTTATAAGAAAACCAAGTATTTCTCGAAAAAAATTGATGATTCTTGTGTTAGATATGAGAGCTATTGAGTTAGATGAGTTATCAAAAATCATTACGGTATTTTGAAAAAAAAAAAAAAAAAAAAAAAAATTGTCATTAATTATATACAAAAGAAAACTATTCTATTTGCAGTTAGGATCTCATTTGCCATTCTACGGTTTGACATCTATCTCAGAAGGTTCAAAGTCTGCTTCGAAATCGGTCTGTTCCATAACATATTCACGTTCCTGACGTTTTTTATCCACTTTATACACTTGATCTTGGAATGTGTTGAGTACTTCTTTGAATTCAGTATCTCTTGTTATAATTCGTAGAAATTCCTCCGGATCATCGGGATTCATAATATCCTCGTCTCTTTTAACGTAAGATTTTTTTCGTCAACTGCTTCGGTTTTTCGCTTCAGTTTTATTTCTTCCACACGTCCGTCCAGCAGCTTGCAGCGCAATTGCTCACGTTCGAACATCTGTAGGAAAATGAAGTGTAAATATCTCTAACGGTTATCATTATTATTGTAAATATTACCGCTGCAATTAAAGCTTTGTCTTTGCTAGTGCTGTGTTTTAAAGCAGGATCCATTTCCAAAATTTGTATGTCACCATTGCTTAGAGCCACCGCCAAGTATTCGCCATCTGGACGAAATTTGGCACAAACGATGGCATGCGAAAATTTGAAAGTGAAAATCGGTTTGCGCTGGTGCAGCAGAAGGTCCCAAAAATCCAATTCGCCCTTGGCATCACCTGTTACAAAGAGTGAACACCGCATAGTACTCCACGTCCCGCAAAATACTTCATTTTCTTTTTTATAAGTAAAGTAGTGGGCGAGCCTTTACATTCTTCAGCCCAAACTTTAGCGCACCAATCACCGGTTATTAGAAAATTCTTCACAAAGAAAGGATTACGCTCGATTGTGCGTATGGGACCACTAAATATTCGATAATTACCGGCCGCTAGGGTTTCCGAAGGCGTCATACCCTTACGGTTGCCCACAAATACACTGCCCATGTCACTACCAATGATAAAGCGTACCGGAATTGTGTATTCAAATTCCAACACGGTTACACCGTGGGACCTAGATCGCAATTGGGAATCGGTTAAAACAGGATCTAGCAATATCTCCTGTATAGGGGTTTCCATATCGCGACCATCCCAATATTTTACAGAGCCATCTAAGGAACCCGTATAAAATTCGGTGTTAGTCTTGGAATGAACCCAACATAATGCTGACGTTGCCTCGCGATGGGCTGCCTCCAACGGACAAACAAAAATACGAGCTCCTCCAGTACGTGCATCCCATAGGCAAACTTTGCCTGAATGTAATCCTCCAGCTATCCAGTTTTCGTCTTTAGGGCAGAAGAATGTCTTACGTACAATTTCTGTGCTCGTAAAGTCGACCATAGGTTTTAACGGATTTTCCAAATCCCATATGTAAAAATTATTGCCTTCTGTAGATTCCAAACGACCTTCAAATTTTACAATTCTAGTTTTGGGAGTTTTAAGCCGTTCAATTGCTTCTAATCTGCTCAAAGGTATGTTGGTATGCAGCACCAAAAACCGCTTAACGTCGTTTGGGGCCCAATCGATTACTGAAATTGGACGATGTGGTGTGTAAGGATCATGGAAAATATTTTTTTGTCTGGACTCAAAGTCAAATCGGATCTGTTCGCATATTTCAGCCGGTAGGTCTATAAAAAATTCTTGATAGATGTTTACGGCATTGTTTTGCTCTATAACTGCCGTTGCATCAGCGATCAAAGTTATCACCTGTTGTCCCCAAGCGTCTTCACGTTCAATCTTCTTTCGATATCTCAACGTTGACTCCTCGTCGTTAATATTAACTTCTTTCGGCCAGCCGCCCTCATAATGATACATGCCGTGCTCTGCGTATGTAACGTTTTCAGTTTCTACTTCGCTGAACGCTTTCTGATCGCTTAGTTGTGTGCCTGTGCTGACGGGATTACGTAATATGTAATTACGACGCAATTTCATATTGGGATTAATGCTAAACATTAGTTGCGTGCGATCACTGAACAAACATTGCCGTCCAAATCGACGCCTTTCGCGCGAATAAATGAACTGATTGTAATGCATAACTATTAATGGTCGAGCGGATGCTTGAAGAATAGAAATAGTTTAATAAATGAAAAAATAAATATTTTTCTCCGCAAACGAAAATATTTCAAAAGCTGCAAATCAGATAAAATAAAAATTGAACGAACTTTTCGAGTATTGCTTGCCAACAAAGGTGATTGAGAGAAAAGTGGCATCATGGTAAAGGCCTTTGGGATTAGGAACGTAAAGTAAAAATTTATATATGGATTGAACTTAATTCGTCGATTACTACAGACTTTCCTAAAGAAGACATTTACTTTATGCCATCGTCATTACTTCTCTGCATTGAAGTGTTTTATTTTATATAAGGGATTTTCGAGTGCGTTACATAATGAAAATGCTGATTTTATTTTTTTGAAATTTTTTCCTATACTCTCCCCATGAAAATAATATAATATACAAAGACACATTTTCAAAAGTTATCTTTCAATCAGAGCAATTATTATAGCGAATCGCATAAATTTCCCGTGAAATTTCAAAAACAACTTAAAGAACGTGGAGGTTATGTTATCCTGCAACAGTTTTGTCTATAAGCGATACAAGTAAGTCAAAAACAATATATATATAAGATGGAGCATGTCGTCGGTAACATTTGCGCAGCAACATTTTTAAGCACTAAACGATATTGAAGACCACTGTCCTGGGAACAATTACTGAAATTTGTACGACAAGTATGCGTAAGACTACACTATGAACATGTGTATGGCACATGCTATGAGGTTTTGAATAGACCTATGTGTGTGTGTATTCGCACTATGATAGAGATACTCGTGTGCGGTTGTGAGTGCATTTGCTTAAGCAGTTATATGAAGGTGTATAAACGATAGAATTATCAACTTTTGATTTTTCTGTGCTCGGCCGTTTTTGTTTATAAATAAATTTGCTTTTTTTTGGATGGTTATCATTATTCTTCTATATATCTATCTATTTATCGTCAACAAATTTTTATTATAATTATTCTTCCTCATTTCTACTATACATATATTTTCTATTATTGTTATTAAAAGAATTGTATTATACTATTCGAGGTTTGGAGGCTGACGAAACCGATGTATGTGCCTTTTCTGAGCTAACTAGTCCGGGATATGGGGATTGGTTTTAAATTCTGTCTTTCTGACATTCCTCAGACGGTTACACCTAAAAAAACTGCACGTACTTAAGCTCTTAGGAACGATGGAGGAAACATAACTTACCGAACGAGCACACCGTAAGCCCTTTCACTAATGGTCTCCTTCGGCCTGTAATGTCTATGGGAGACCCCGAAGTTGGGTCTAAAGACCCTTCTAAGCCTACCCTTCTCTCATGAAACAAAATTTAGGTAAAAGACATTTTTTTATATTTCTACTTCATTTCTTTTCGTTTTATTATATGTTTAACAGAATTTTTAATATCAAAAATACATCGTCAAATTTATAAAGAGACATGAATGTTTTTACAAGAAAAGTAGTTAATCAACTATTTTGTTAGTAAACAAACAGATTATATTAAAAGAAATGCATGTGTTTACATTTCAAATAATATGTATATACAAAAATAGGTAGCTTTAACCGTAGTTGAACTTGTAAAAATTATAAAATTCTCCTTTGGTTTTCCCATATCGCTAAATACAAAATGTAAAATAAAAAGCTGTTGATTAATCATGTGTCCTCTTTCTGGTCTAATAAAATGTCTGTGTTCCGGTCATTCTTTGACTTTTAATTAAACTCAAGATAGGAGGAGCGGGGTACTCTTTCTGGTCTAATAAGATGTCTGTGTTCCGGTAATTCTTTGACTGTAGTGCACGTAATAAAACTCAAGATAGGAGACAATATCGGTCTTGTTTGCCTCTTAAAATATTTTACGTTTTGGATAAAATTGAATGAGAGTTTCAGATTGTAGTTGTTTTTCGTTGCAAGCAAAAATTCGAAGCTTATTTTTATTGAAAATACTGATAACTTTTCCTATTCATTATTCATTAATAAGTAGCGTTTCGTTCTTAATGGATTACTCATATCTTATTTCTTACTCATTTCACAAATTAATTACTACGTGCTTCCTCTTTCGATAATATTTCCGGGGTCTTCATTCTTCCGTTATGCACGCATACAATCATTACATGGTTGCAAATATAAATTATTACTACATAGTTAACAAAATGGGCATTTCTTCAAAAAAACGTGTGCTAAATGATTTTGATTTTTCTAAAATTTATATTTAACACAACGCCAGCGTAAAATAAATGTTAAATGTTCTTGGGTAATGTAACCATTTCATTTTTAAATCACGACCTTTTATTGTTTTTAGACACATTAAAAATCTGTCCACTTATACAGAAAAACTTCCGCCATCTTGCTTTTCGTTTTCTTTCATTTCGCCTCTAAAATACCTGTTTCAAGAATAAAAATTTTCTTTTCTTTCGGGTTGTTGTTGCTTAAATTTTTCATTTTTCTTTGTTTTTTTCTTTAACTAGTAATATTTAAACTTTACTTATTTGTTACAGGCATTAGATAGACCGACAGACGGACAGCCTTAAATCGATTTAAATTGATGCTGGTCAAGAATATATATATTTTTTGTGGTTTTCAAGCTTCTTTGCGGGCGTTGCAAACGGCTTGACAAAATGAATATACCCCTCATACTAAGCACTTTTAACAGAAAAAGCAAAAAATAACAGATTAAAAATTGCAACTAATAAGTTGCAATGCTCTTTGAACCGACGCGAACATATACACATATTATGCGGGAGTTTTCTGGAATTCGAATGAGTTATGGGCAATAAAATGCAGTCAATATTTAATGTTTACGCACCGCAAGAAAAATCTTCGAACATTTCGTAGCAGTTAACATTCGTGAACAAAAAATGTTTAACCCGGAAGAAGTCATCATTTCAAGTACGATAGATTGTGAAAAGTTTGCAAGAGTTACGTTGACCAACAATCGACTTATACCCAACCAAACATAAAAATTATCGATAACCTTATTCTTACAATCATTAAGCTCACTAGCAGACCGCATTTCCGATCGTATCTTATTATTCTTTTCCTTCTTTTTTCAATTTAGCTCAGTAAACATATTTTAAAACTTGCAAAACACAAAAAATGTAGTACACGTCACCTATCATCCTTTCAGTGATGCCACGCGTTGGGCGCCAGCTTCATATGTAACAGAATAAAATTTGTCCTAACAGTCCATTAATTTATAAATCTGTTATCTATGGAAACTTTAGGGTAACCTTTGAGTGACACTTGCAAAGGAATGGAGGCCTATGGGGTAAGCGTACGTGAGCTAGGTAGTCTATAACTTGCTCACGCATATAAGAGAAGATAAGATCGTTAAACCAAAGAATTTGCACGTTCTTTCCCCTTTAGCAGACGGATGAAACACCAACTAACCGATTGTCGACTTACCACTGGCCCTACCCTTCGTATTCTTCACCCACCCTGTCTATTGCTTCCCCTTCGGCCTCAAGAATTTGTATTGGGGAGTCCGCGAAGTTTGGGTCCGAAGACTCCTTAAAGTCTACTTTCCTCTCATGATTAAACAGAATTTACTACATTTTGTTTTATTATTTCACTTATTCGTTTAAATTATTTTATTAACATAAAGAGATGTTTGTTTATTTTTTTTTCTTTTTCCTTTATAATAACAAAAGAAGTAGTCATGCCACTATATATACTAGTAATCGAAATATTATACACTGAATTATATGCTCACAATTGCAATACTTTTGTTACATATGTAAAGAAGTACTTTATAATATTCATAATAGAATCGAATGCATAATCTGTTGACACTGATGTTGTGTAAGATGTCTCCTCAATCCAAAATTGTTGGTCTTATACTATTGGCTTCGTTTATATTTAGTTTTGTCGTTGTATTCATATTGTTGATTGGTTTCACTGTTTGGTGATGTTCTACATACATATTTTTGATGATGAAATGTTATAATGTATGTGTTGAATAATTTCAATTAACATGGAACAAAATAAACTTCGGTGAAAGCAAAATTCCTCTGGTTTTCTGGTGTTATTATTGTCATTGCATATTTTACAAAATATATTAATAAAAGTTCACACCGTTTACATTGACATTGCATTGTAGAAACTTTTGATAACAGTGTCAACATGCTTTTAACACCTTCTTGCCTTGAGAGACAAGACTTTTCTTTTTTTTTTAATTGTAGCTGGAAACACTTTAATTTGCCATTCAAGTTTGCAGACGTTTATGAATGTTAATCAAACAAAATATTTTTCTTATTAATCTCTTATATTTTATTTCTTGGCTCAGTTTTAAGGATACTCTTATTTTCTCCCTAAGTACTTTTAGCCAATTCCGCAAGTTACATTATTTATAATTTGTTTGTCTTAGAGAAAAAATCAAAATTTCCAACCACAATGTCCATGCATATATATATTACGTCGTTTTTGTATTTCATCTGAGTAACATTCTGCTTCACACTACATAAGACACTAAAATACATATCGCGTAATTAGCTTTATTTGCATGTCTGCATGTTCTGCCGGGTTTTTTTTGTTGTTCTTGTGTAAAAGTAGCCTCAATAAATTGCGATAGATTTATTCGTCAGCGTCTTTTCTTTCATTATTTTATATATTTTTTTTTTCAAACTCTTACTTAGTTCTTAAACCATTTATTTACATTCTTTGCGATTTATTCAACCATTTCTTCCATATAAAAACATCCATGTTTTAACAACAACGAAATGAAACAAGATTGAAAAAAAAACTCATAGTAATTGAAGTAAAAAGTATTTTGACAATTTTGTGTGAGCGTTCTCGTACCACGTGTGCATACATTTAGCTAAGAAGGTTCAATATCGAAAATGAAACGTAGTGAACACTGTACGTAATCAACATTATGCTGTTTGATATTACTCCGTACTTCGTACACACACACATACACACACTTATATGCATACCACAGCCCATATTTATTCAATAACACAGAATTGTAAGTGCTTGTGCTGTGCAGACGTTTGAAAGAATGAGACGTCATATCAAGAAACTATTAATATAGTTTTTGTCCGTACAAATAATGAGGATGAAAGACCAAGCATACAAATTGCTGCTAATTAACAGTGTTACTAGTGCTATTAATAACAGATGCATGAAAAGTTCCCAAGAATCTCCTAATCTCAATTTTGAACAAATTGTTGGGACATCTATGTATTTCGTTGTCCTTGGTTACAATTACTTTTGAAATGCGTTCACCTCACCCCCAGTGTAAACCAATGCTAATTGTTGGTGTTTTTCTTAGAGGTTCTCTTTTAGAGGCTTTGCTACATATTTGCTGGAGATCAATATCTACGTTAGATAACAAGTTGCAGCCTTTTGCTGTTGAGAGCATGGTTTGTTCGGGGTGTTTATGGCGTTTCATGAGTCACTCAAGCATTTCGATTACATATTTTAAATAAAGTTGAGTTGTGGGGATGCATGATATGGCAAAAAATACTCGCTCTTAGGGATGAAATAATAGTTAAATGATTAAAGTAAACGCATTATTCGTACATGTTATGTTCAAACTAAAAACTAAAGTATTGTTTGTTTTATTAATTTAATAATTTAATATAAAATAATTTAATTTAGAAATTTCAGCTAACAAATTAAAAAATAATTCTTCATAATTTATAGTTTTCGTGTAATTAAAATTGAAATTTCCTTTAATTACTGGCCGCAAGAATACGTAGTAGTGTGAAGAAAATCAGAACAACAGTCAAGATACCCTCATTTTCAATTTAAAGTTCGCGCTTCACATAATCAAAAAGACTGCATGTTGATAGAGAAGAACAAGGCTTGGAACTCAAAATAGAACTTGACTATTATCTGAGGACTAATTTATAAACACTAAATATAAAGTTTATTCCATTATGCATGCTTTCAACTGAAAATATATTATATGGGAATACACGGCCGGCGACCCTCAGGGAGTACTGCTCGTCACTGCTAACTAACTACCTACAAAACGACGAACGATTTTGATGCCTTACAGCTCCGGCCTTCTACTTATTAACTTTTACAGAGTCTTGTTGAAAAGATTAGATTTTTCTGGTCCGGTGCACATATAGCTTGTTGTCGATTCGTGTAAAGTTGTGAATGCATTTATTTTTTGTATTTACCTCTGCTCGAAGATCTGATGGCAATAGTATCTTATGAAACGAAAGGCGTGTCTACATCGTAGTTACACGTGCTTGAGCATCAATTCATTGTGATTTCTTACCTCCTTCCATCTTTTCGAATTCTAGTTTCGCAGTTTACTAATTAATTAACGCTGATAATATAAAGAATTATTCCAGAAGTATATCATTAGTGAAAACTGTAGTGAAAACACAATAAGGATTCTCTTGAATTGATATTTATTATAATTCTCTTGTTGGATTTTAATTCTCACTTTAAATCTGACTTTTATTCTATCTTATTAATCTTTACTTTAATTCTGACCCAACTGAACTGTGGTCAGTAACTTATATAATAAATTATCATGCTAGCTTCTATGCTTCTATGAACGATGCTGTGGTACATCTACAAAAACGACCACGCCTACTCAATTTTGTAGTGAGTCAAAATTTTATTTTTTTTTCGAAATCGAATTGTAACGCACAGAAGCAAACTTCAAAAAATAAAGCAAACAAACATTTGGCCAGTTTCAAATTACGGAATACCCCTAAGCACGTTCCTTAGTTCATCTGTCCTTCCGCGCAACTGTGTACTCTCGGTGGTAAAGATTCTCTCGTTCGCGAAAATGAAGATGTCGCCTACCAACTTGCAAAAGAGTTTAAAAATGGCCCAGGCTATCATAACAACACGCCCATACACTTGTGTAACAAGAACTGTTTCCTTTGCATGTTTCTTGCCTGTTACTCATAAAGTACAACAAATACGCCACATAAGTTCCCGATTTTGTTCTGAAAAGAGAATGATAATTAGTTGTTTTCCTGTGTTTTAGGATTACGAAGATGGGGAGAAAAGATTCGGTCACACTCGAATATAATTTTCTTGCTTGTTTACTCTTTTTTTAAGTCTCTAGAGACGACAGCCTTTTTCTTACGCTCGCAAAACATGGGGAATTCCCACACTTTTAATCAAAGTGAGATCGAGGCTTAGTCAAATTAGCTTTTAAAGCGGCTCGATTATATATCTCATGTTCACACTTTTCACTTGAAAATTCAGGAGAAGAACTTAAGTTTGCTACAGTGCTTTCACTTTAAGCGACACAGCACCATATTGAAAATTGACAAAAAGAGAAGCAAGAAAGTGATATTCGGCTTTGATGAAATGCTTAATAACCAACACGTTCATCTTAGAAAAAGAGAAACGTAAAGAGAATGGAAATGGTTTTGCAGATTTTTTTTATTTTCTTATTGACTCTTATAATATCTAGTTTTATTCTACAACATTGGTTGCAAATGCAGCTTTGTGGAATGTTGGATTGCTAACTTCAATGACAGAAAAAGTGACGACGAACAATGAAACCGACAGACATGAGAAGTTGGTTTGCCTGAAGAAAAGAAAAGAGAAGGAGAAGACGAAGAGTGGTAGTTAAAAAAAAAGAAGAAAAACAAAGAGACCGAGATTGGACAATGGAGTAAAATTAATGCGCGGAATTCAAGGATATTTTCGAAATTGATAGAAATTTTCAGCTGTGTTCGGCGTGAAAACCGGTTTTTAAATTGTGAAGCATATAAATATTTTAAAGCGGTGTAGAACATTTTGAAAGTTATTTAGCAAATATGAAACTGAAATAATTGAATTGGGCCGAAGGAGACCACAGGTAGGGTAGGGTACAGGATGATCGAGAGCTTAAGATCTGCCCGCTTCGTCTATCCGCTTGTTCCTATAACGGTAAAGCAAGTGTATTTCTTGTAGATGTAAATATCTGTGGAGTGTCCGTGAGACAAAAATTTAAAACCTCTTCATATCTGCCGAATTAGCTAGCCCAGCAATGAAACATGCGTCCGAGTCTACACGAGTCGCTTTAAAAATAATAAAGTCAATAGTTCGATAGTTAGACAGACATTCAGTGCAAATATTTGTGGCCACTAGTACACGAGATTATCCGGTTATTATTAAGAGTGCATATCTAAAACACTATGCAAACCGATTAAATTCTTATCACTCGGGGACTGTTAAGCAGAAATTGACTCAGAAATTAACTATAAAATATTTCATATTTAAAAAGAATTAATGGCATTATTTCATTGATTCAGTAGCTACTGACGATGCAACAAGCTGGCGCTAAGGCACGGCGAACTTGAAATAATACAACAGAAAAAAAAAGAAAAAACAAACAGAAAAACCCATAATGAATTATTACGCGTATGCCTTATCTTTGATTTTGCTTTGGCGAGATTGTTCCGCAGTACGTTGAACGTTCAATAAAAAGGCAAGAAAAAACCTGATTGATAAGGCTTTCACAATTATTTACTATCTCAGCTTAATAGTCCAGATGAGGAAATTCCCATGTGCAGTTACATACTGAATCAGTTGGAGGTAATGAAGGCGAACAATGAGATTTTCAAATTACGTATCGAAATGTTGGAGCATCGTTTGGAAAAATTTCAGCAACTGTTTGAAAACAACTTTCACGTGGTAGTCGATATGAGTGAAAACACTCATAAGCTTCTCCAGTCGCAACACACTGAAGCCCTGCTGACTATAAAAAATTCCAATGAAATTCTATTGAAACAGTATGGAAAAGTAAACGACATAGAAGTTAGTTTACAAGATTTAAAAGACAAGGTGCTGAAAAAAGATGAAATTTTATCAAACAGATCAACATCTACATTATCAATTTTAAAATCTTCGTCGGACGAATTGAAAAAAACCGGTATGAAAATTTAATTACGTAATAAGATGAATTATGAAATCCTTTTTGGCAACAGAGGATCGAATCGTGCATAAGGTACAGTCTTTCTTTAATGGTACACAGCAGGCTATTTTGCAAGACGTCGCAGTACAATTGAAACCCTTACGAAATGTAACCGACGTTTTAATTAACAGAATTGATCTGGAATTGAAGGAAGAGAGCCATCTACTGAAAGCAATACAAGATAACCAAAGTGGCATAAAGGACATAAACGTTAGACTACAGAAAAAAGGTACAAAAATTATTGGAAATAAAAGAAACAAAAGTAATTTCTGTTTTTATTAGCGACGGCTAGTCCTACTATTTATGTACGTTTCGACAAGCAGAAGCTCACATGTTTGACTTCCAGCAATGACCATGTACTTCCGTCAAATTGCGCCGAATACAATACCGAGTACTGCTGGAATAGTATGTGCCGTGTACAACCCTTAAAGTATGATAGGGAAAGTTTCCTGGTAGCTTGTGATGATAAAACCGACGGGGGTGGATGGACTATAATACAGAGACGTATTAACGGTTCGGTAGATTTCTATCGCGACTGGTCAGAGTACAAAAAGGGTTTCGGGCAAGTCGATGGAGAACATTGGATTGGTTTAGATAGATTACATGTGCTGACTAGCAGCCAAGGGCCTTATGAGTTGCAGATAGTATTGCAAGACTTTAATAATGTTACGAAATACGCTAAATACGATAGGTTTGTGGTGGGCAATGAAACAGAAAAGTATTCGCTAAAAGACGTTGGAGTGTACAGTGGAAACGCTGGTAATTCCTTCGGCTATCATAAAAGTTATCCATTTAGTACCAAAGACCAGGATAACGATAAAGCTGAAGGGTATAGTTGTGCTCAAGGTAAAAAAGGGGCATGGTGGTACGAATCCTGTCAGTGGAGGTGAGTATTTTTTTAGGTCTTAACAATACATTGGTAGACTAATCATAGAATATCTTTAGCAATTTGAATGGCTTTTATTATCCGAACGGCACAGTGCTAAACGGTCGAACTGGTACTGGTATTAATTGGGGTGAATTTCATGGCTTTAACTACTCTATGAAATTCGTACAAATGATGATACGACCAACGATTTCGTAAGAAAAAACAATGCAGGAGAGAAACAGGTGGAAAGGAAAAATTTACTCACAAATTATACGACTCAAATATCCTTTGGAAATCAGAATAAAAACTCCACCTAGTACGCCACTTTTAAGATCGTTACAAATCAGCCTAAACATTATTGTTATTTTTTCATCATCTTTTGTTGCTATTGTACAGGTTACATCAGATAACGTTTGATTTTAAGTTGTTAACGAAAGCTGGGATGCAATGATGGGATCAGCAAGGTGTAGTGTATTACTGTTGAAACCGAGTGAAATTGTTATTGCACATATCTACCGGCGTCAATTGAACAAATTGAATGTTGTACTATTGCAAAAATTCATCCTCTTGCATGGTAACGTTCGGTCACACGTTGCAAGACACATTGTTGCAGCTCGAAACTGCTTCTAACTTTTATAATTTCTGAATAACGAGCAAAAACCCACAAATTGCGCTCGGCTTACGCTTCACAGCCGGCTTCGGCTCTGATCAATTTGGCCCATTTTCAGAACCAACCTGCGCGAAAACTTCCCATGTTTCTACCAAATTTCTTATATGTCTTCAAATATCATTACTTTTGCGGCCAAGAGACTGCCAACAACAAACACCACACAGACACACAGGCGGAGAGATACACGGATGGACAAACATGGCTTAATCAATTCAGAATTTCACGCTGGCTAAGAATATACATATCTGAAGTTTTCCTTTGGCTGTTACATACCTTACATACATACAAAAAAAACAGTGATGGGTATGAAAATGATCAGAATGGACGCAATGGGAATGGGTTAATATTTGTACGTCATTAAGAACTAAAACGGGACACTTTACCACTAACAAAGCGATAAATTAATTTCGTTTTCATTCAAGCTGATCTAGAAGACAAAAGGTCCGTGAATACTTTGATTTGTGTTTTCATAATTTACCAATTTTTGACAAACTGGACTTCTGAATGTTATACAACAGAGAATATTGTAAAGGATTAGCCTCAGAATAGCTAATACTTAATATGAGTTAGTGATTGCTTATAAAATCATCAAAGTCGAAATTTAACGTAACCGAAGGATTAACTCTGCTAAAAATGTATGGAGTGCTACTTAACTTTATTGAAAATAATTGAAAAATAAACGCTATTTATAAAAATGTGTTGTTTGCTAAACAATTTTTTGTTTCTTAGGTGTTGTTTTATCAATGCATAGATTATTCTTAAAAAGAAATTTTCCAAAATTAAAAAAAAAAAAAAATACAATAGAACTGTGTTATATAGAAATATGTTATGGAACACACAATAAAAAAATTGTGTGGCGTATTTTTGATAGGGTTTTCGTTCCTAAACGGATGTTGTCAGTCGATGTTACGGCATCTTTGTTCATGAAATTGCTTTTTGGGTTTGTTCTATGTTGATGGCAGTGATAGCAAGGACTAAAATGGTTTTGAGAAGGTGCTCGTGGTATGTAAACCATTTCGCGCAACGGTTGAATTCGACATTTACACTATGATAAACGCTAAATTTTTAAACCGGTCAGTGCTAAACCGTACCATCATTCCACTGTTTGTTTAACCTGACCAAGCGAACCCATGTGAAAGAGACAATATTTTGTAGTGTTGTAAGATAAACATCTATACGTGAACAGGGAGATACCTGCGTTGGCTATTACTTTCCCTTTTTGTATATGAAAGAGCAAATGCGATACTTACGATTAATTTAAGGGAGTATTGCACGTTTTACTTGCCTGTTGCCATATCAATTGTGTACAAAATTTTCGCTTCTCCCTCTGCTTCCCCTGATTATTTGGTCGTTCGTGAACATGCATAATAGTGCATAGGAAACAGTTCACTTAACTTTATGCGCATATGGTTTTTAATTATTTAATTCATTTCAAATGTCATGCTCAGACATTTTATTACGCCAAAGGTATATTTGCTTCTTTTACAATGAGTCAAAGAATACTTATTCTTTAATATACTAAGGTACCTAACACTTTATGTTTTATAAAGAATTGCGGGATATAAGAGCTCAGCGCACCTACTTTATGACTTGTGAGGCAGAAACTTAGCTAACACTAAGCTTTTGAAATTTTTCATCGTGTTTTGATAAAAAGGCATAGGTGCCTTGCAAGTTAAGCGGGCCCAAATAATAGTGCATTTACATTTGGAGCGCTACGTCTTTTTAGTTAGTTTAATTTTTAACAGTGATAACAAAAATAACAACCCCAACATTGGCTTTCGATTGGCACATGGAAGGCTATTTTATTAATTTTCGTATAATTTTGCAAAGTCTGGCTTAAAATCTCAAAACCATTTTAAGCTAACATATTCAAATAAATTTTGCACTTTATACTGGACGCAAATGTTGTGAAGGGCTACGCAAGCGGCGTACATGCTCTTCCGCTCTTCCAAACACCCCATGGGCTTTGCACGTGAATTGGAAACGTCCTGTAGATCTCTTCTCTGCTTCATAAGGAGCCTTCGCCGCGAACTTTGCTCCTGTTATTGCTCCAAAAACTATAATATAGGCACACGAATCATCCTGTCTTATATGTAGATATATGCATATGTAAGATCATCATTATTTGATTATTTAATAATGGGCCTGTCGGCGATAACACCAATATGTTCAGTAGAGTGATGAATTATTATTATTTTTTGATCTTTTGCGCTTTATCAATGCTAGCGACAGCGTATAACGATCTATGGAAAGATTGATGACACAGAATTTAATTAGACAATTAGAGTAAAAAGCAAAAAAAAAAATTAATTAATTTACTTCCTTTTACAAAGTTAACATTTTTTGTTTGTGTTCAGCTGTGTGGAAGTAAACAATTTTGTTCGCAATTTATTTTATTTTCGATTTACAGCGGGTTTCTCTTATAAATGGACTCTACTCTACACAACCAATACAAACTCTGCAAAACCAGTACTAAGACAGAGCGTAAGCTATTTTGCTTACGCATGATTTGACAGATTTCATATCTGAGCATTTCTTGCACCTTTTATGCATGCATTTGCTAAAAACAATTCGAAACTTGAAAGCGAGACGTGGCTAACGCCATATATAATCAGTGTCAAGGTGTTGTCGTATATAAAACACGATAGGCGGATGTTAAGACAGTAAATTTCGAGAAACTAAGCAAAAATTTACACTCGCAATTAATTTATGCGATGTACATAAACAAACAATTGAAAGAAGAAAGGTTAAAGTTACTCTCTTAGGTAAAACAACTCCAATAGTTCGTTGTAGAAAACATATACACGTTTTTAGTAGCTTTTGATATAATTCTATTGAATTTTCCCTGATGTCTTTCAAATAAAATTTTGTTCGCTTAACAGCGGATCTTCAAACTATCAGCTTAAAGATAAAATAAGGTTTTATTAGGTCGAGTCACAAACAACTTCCGATTCAGGTAGGTAGAATCTATTGCTCGTAGTTACTCATTGTAAGTCACCGACACCAACGAGTTTTTGTTTTCACTATATAGATGGGGGTTCAGTTAGTCATCTGTTAACTGTTTTACGTGATGCATGTTAGATTCGATTGTTTTTCTTCATTTTTGAAACGGGAAGTCAAAAAGTGCACATTTGACATGTAATGCTTTGGGCATTTAAACAGTAGCGCAAAGGCGACAGCCTAAAATGGTGTGCAGTGTATCCGGTGACGGACTGATAACTGATCGAGCAGTCAGAAGTTGCTTTGTAAAATTCTGTTCTAGAGGTAGGACCTTAAAATAGTGGACGTCCTTACCACTTTGACGACAACCTTTTAAAGGCAAAATCCACGCCAATTAACAAGAGATATAGCACAACAAGTTTGTATACCTTGCTATCAACAGTTAAATTTATATAATTTTGTTATGCAATGAAAACAAAATAAATGTCTGATAAAAAAACGGAAGTTACTTATGACTCGACCTAATAATACTTTGTATTAAAAAGCTTACTGCATTGTAGGCGCAGTAAGTAAAAAAAATGATATAAAATAAGTAAATACCTTACACTTTGCGTAATTAAATACCTTACATAGAAGTATTGCATTTAAAACGATTAACCCTTTGGACTTTCTAAAATCAGCTTCAGAACAGAATATTAATTCAAATATTAATTCAATTATTAAAACTACTAGGCTAAATATCTAATGTAATTTTCTAAATCAGAGCCGATAGCCTGTGTTGCTAGTGCTCAAGGTCTTTTTTTGCTTAGTCTAAGAATTTATTTCATTAGTCTAAATTATAATAATAATAATGATAATAATAATAATAAATACCTTACACTTTGCTTAATAAGGTTATTGATATTATAACCTTCTAACATAATGCGTTATATGATGAAAAGTATTTGGAAAAGTAATCTGATTCGAACTGCTTTCAATATCATTCGTCAAAAATTTCGGCTTGTAGGTTTAACACAATAGCTTTGATATATATAATGAAAAATTGGGGTATTCTGGGTTTTGCACAAATCCGCCCAAATTTTATATACCCTTGCACCCTAAATGCTTTCTTCCTTACAGCAGGTCTTATATACTAAATTTTATATAAAAAAATTCTAAACCAGTGCACTTAAGAAGGATATTGACATGCTTGTGAAGATTTCCGCAAATCGGGTATTTGGCGGTGTGTTATGGTCTTATTAGATCATATATAAAATATTTGTAAGTAATTTGTGTTATATGGAATATTAAGGAGGTCACGATCTTATTAAATCACATATAAAATTTAAATTATTTATAAGCACTTTGTGTTGCATGTTTTATATGGAATATTAATGAAGCAAATGATATTTCTGTTGCTTATTTTAATTGTTGTTATGCTTATGGCTATTGTCATTGCCAGTGTACTGCAATATATTGCCCACATTACATTCTACATATAACAAAAGGGCTTTGGTTCATATTAATTTTATTTTATATTTTTTCTATAGCTATCAAAATCAACTAACGGGACCGACTGGCAGTGTTCTTCTTCACTAACTAAATTAACAAGAGACGCGAACAAATATGAAACAACGAGGACTGAGCTTAGGTGTCCAGCTATCATAATGGATTATAACAAAGGAGGTTAATACTACGTACATGTGTACATATATGTAGTCCTGATCAGCAAGAAACTCTGAATCGATCTAGGAATATCTGACTACTATTGTATATATTCTCCTGGTAACATATCGGCTACAAACTTGGTAAAAATATCGTAAGTTTTTGCAGATGGACTAATACTGAATGTGGACTAAATCGATGAAAGGTGATGCAAACAATTACAATAATGAACTGAGAACAACTCTGAACATTAATCATATACGGTCTTAACTAGCTTTGATTTTCCAGCTACGATATTTTCATCTTTCATATATGCACAAAAGGCGCGCAAAACGTTTTCTGAGAATTGACAAAATCAGCGTAAGCAAAATTGCTGACGCTTGGCTTTAGTTTTGGTTGATCGGAGCTGAATTTGTAAAAGAAAATGAGCGGTACATTGAAGACGAAGCAAATGCCTATAGTATAAGGTGATTGATGGGGTAGACTAACTAAAAGAACGGAATGAGGGCGAATGAAGTTGATATAAATAAACCCTGGAGTCGAATGCTGCAAGGGAAAGCCATTTTGTGGAAAAATGGTCTTTATTGTATAGTTAGTAAATTAACTTTGTGTAGTCGAGTCCTTAAGGTGCGAAAAATTCCTTTTTGGGCGCGCAAAAACTTTTTTTCAATTTTCTAATTTCGCTTTCTATCAATAAATGTTTTCTTTCTTGTCATATTTTAATTTTTACATTTATGTGCACCTACAAACACAAACGCACATCTATTCATATCTACGACTGGAGTATGTAGGCGTACCAGATTTATATTTGCGTTTGCAACATTCAATCATACGTATGAAAGTGTCCATAGGATAGGATTCTTGCGCAGTATAAATCCTTATTTAGGCACGTTCGTCCATACGAGAGAATGAACTGTTTCTCAAATCAATTTAGGCATGGGCCGGGCATCAACCTGGAAGAATTTATAAACGTTTGTGTTGGGAGCGTAGACAAGTTTCCGCCAATATTTTAGTAAGCTTGAAGTACTTTATAAAAAAACTGGCACGAGATATCTCATGCACTGTCTACCAATGAGCCTCTTGTTCTTTTTAGTTGAATATGAATCCTGCACAGATAGCTTAGCCACGCTTTTAAGGCTATCTAACCAAGGGACACACTTTTTGATTACGGCCGTAAAAATGAAAGCGCTGCTTAACTGGACAATAAGCAACGGGCCACAATGGCTATGCATGTTTAGAGTCAATGTCCATGGTCCGCCTATCCTGGGTCACAGTTACTTGAATAAGGCAAAGCGTCTATTGTTCATTACACCATTCAGCAGCGTTGTGCTTTTCAAATTTTTCAAATTTTTGCAAAAATTT
>CCAG010011536.1:0-14008 GCA_001077435.1 Glossina morsitans morsitans | reverse complement strand
CAACACAGTAAAAAAATTTACCACAGTTCTATAGAAATCATCATCGATATTGGCAATAATATGATCCTCGTTTTCAAGAGAAAAATTCAAATGGAGATAGATTCGCATGAACATGATGACTAGTGGAAATCTGCGTAGTAGTAAGAGAATAAATTTGAATGCACGAGCGCAAAAACAAGCATTACTTTGCTTGAAAATATTCTTCTTCTTATTTTATTCAAATATGGCGTTTACTTAATAATTTACTTAATTGTAGTTCCGTTAAGTTAAAGATGTCGGCTCGTCCTGTATTGCGTAATTGAAAGGCGGAAAATTTCTTAAAATGCAAAACATGGATTTAGGTGATAACGAACTCAAGCCTATAAAGATTCTTGGTGCCGGTAATTTCGGCCGGGTATTTCTTTGTAATTATCGTCAAAAGTACAAAGTTTGTGTTAAACGTATCATTGTGAAGAATCCTAAAAAGGAAATGAAAAGGGTTATGCATGAGGTAAGAAAATGTTCCCATATTCCAACCTAATTTGCCAAAGAAATTGAATTATTTCCCATTGGCTTAGACTTACATTATGTCACAACTACGACATTCTCATATCGTTCACTATGTACGTTCTTTCGTTCACGCCGGTACAGTGAATATAGTAACGGAGTATGCGCCTACTGGCACATTGCATGAGCTTATTAAACGTTCTTTACCCAACGGTTTTACCGCAGCCGAAGTAATGCAGCATTTTTGCGACATTTTAATGGGCCTCGAGTATTTACACACACGTCATGTCATCCATCGTGATCTAAAGCCGGCCAATTTATTAGTCGATTCTAATTTTTGCATCAAAATTGAGGACTTTGGTATTTGGCATGGGTTTGACTGACAGGAGAACTTTTCTCCTCCGGACACTATTACTTGTGTGAAGTGATTGTAGTGAGGTAATTATTTGCAAGAAATGTATATAAAAATATTGTTTAACAGACTGCTTAACGAAAAGTCAATTGCACAAAGAAGTCGCACGAAGTGAATAATTTGATAATAAAGGGCAATTGTAATGACATAACACCATTCTCTGCTAGTAATTGTAATAAAATAAAATTTGATAAGACTATTATGATTTTATCACACATCGATTGATTTATTGTACATAAATTTCAGAGTACATTATATACTTTATAAAATTAACTATATTTGTTTATTAATGAATAAATAAATTTTTGGCTTTGTGCCCTCTCATTTAAAATTATTTTTATTATAATAAAAATAATTTTAAATGAGAGCTGCTTGGATGACTTATTAAGTTAGTAACAAGCACATAGGTGCTGTGCAAATATAAAAATACTTTTTATGAAACATTCAAAATATCAAAATACTGACGGTTGTAAATAATTAAATAAAACTCACATATAAAACAGGTTTTTTTTTTAATAAAACTTCCAAGCTTTTGACTTTTAACTTAGACTTTTTTTTTCTTGATTATTAAACCTTACAAGACGTCCTTTACCAATATGTAATCTACAGTCAACTCCTAAGCGTCATTTGAATTCGTATAAATCAACAGGCGATCTTTGATCATTAATCTATTAAGTAATTTCCTTCCTTCTTATCCGCACAAAAAAAAAAAAAATAATAAATCAAATAAGATTAAGATTTTAAATAAATTTTTTTTAATTAGGATATTATGCCTTAGTTTTCTTAGATGCTTTTCTTGCTTCTTTATCCTTTTCGTCAATTAGTCGACGTTTTTTCTTAAGTAACCATTCTTCCTTTTCCTTGACTTGCTTTCCTCATATCAATTTGCGAAATAAATTTCGATGCCGCGGTTTTACCATGCGAACTTGTAGACGATGTTCGTCGACTTTGTTTTTTCGCAACAAACGTTTATCCTCTTTACAAATCTTACCTGATTCGACAGACATATTCTTTTTCTATAAAAATTTAACAAATATTGCGTTAAATTAATATTACATTTTACCTACTTCATGTAAACGTCGTTTTTCTTTTTCATTTGCATTGGAAGTCTTCTCCTTGCTTTCGTTGAAACCATTTTCAGACTTCTCTTCGTGTACACTTTGAACAAATTAATCCACCTCAGCATTGTCTTCCTGATAAGCTTTTTCAAGTTGAAAATCCATTAAATTTTGTGAAAGTTCAGAATTCAGCGGTTCAACATCGATTTCAGGCGATTCTTCATCGCTCTGTTCATGAACCTCAATATTCGCAGGATCGAGTATCTCCTCTGGTGGTATGTAAGCATCGCGATTGGGTTCGACAAAAGGTGATAGGTGAGGCGGTAGGACAACACCGATGAAGTATTTACTTGTAGGTAATACTTGACGTACACAATCAAATACCTATTAAAAAAACTGATCTATCTTTTCACACAGATCTATATAAACAAAATTACATAAATACCCATTGGGGCTGTATATAATCACGCGATATATACTGCTTATTAAGGCTAGATCGAACGACAATTTGATGAGTAATAGTTTCATGGGACTCAAATCATCAAATGTAGCACCGGAAAACACTGTTGAATTCCAACACACTCCTGCACCAAACGATCAAAGTAAAATGACTAGCGGTTCCCGTGGTACTTCCCGATTGATAAAAAATTTCAAGCCTTTGAAAAGAGTTTTAAGATGAGCTATTTTTTGAGCTTGTTTTTTCATTTTCAAAATGTGTCTTGAATCGCCGTCCTGTTCCAATAACTCTAAATCAACCACATTATCACCTTCATCTTCAGCTATTTTATCAGTGCGTTCTAATTCAAAGTTTAAGGCAGCAATGCAATCAGATATGAACAAAGACTCATCATTCAACGTCTCCTCAGAATCTTTAAGTACTCTAACAGGGAAGTGTGGAGAAATACAATACAATGTAAGAGGTACAATCCTCCTTGTCAAATTTTAAAAACAGGATTGTAAGAGATACAATCCTGCTTGTCAAATTTTAAAAACAGGATTGTAAGAGATACAATCCCGCTTGTCAAATTTTAAAAACTTGTCAGTTGAATAAGTGCTACAGCCGCTTTAGGTAAAGAACAATTGGAATTAGGAAATATTTTAGATTTTAAAAACATTGCCGCGTCGCGATAAACGTAGTGAAGAAATGCCTCCGAAAATGAATAGAAAGCGCAAGGCTCCTAATGGTGAATGAAATTGATATTTATTGCCTATTTATTAATATTGTTAAAGTTTAATTTAATTTTATTATTTTCAGAACACATTGTTGAAACCAAATCTTTGAAGTTGGAGAACTCTTCGTTAAATACTGATTACAGTCGCAGTAGTTGCGAAGAAATAAGTTAATATGGGATAAGCGATGCTAGCGGCGGCAAAAATTCGAAGCATTCTATTCACAAAGAAAGTAATGGCGAATTGTGATGACGTTAAGATTTAAGAATCGCGAGGCGGCACTAAATGCTATCAAGTTATTGTTCGTTGATGTCCAAATGCGAGAATTTTTCTATCGTAGCCCCAAAGAAAGAGATGAATATTGGCAGTTATATCGTAAGTATTTTTTTATTATATATTTATTCTCATTGATCCCGCTATTTTATTCTCATTGATTTTATTGCATTCATTTGTTACAGAAGAAGCATTGGCGTCCAAGTAAACCCTCGTCTTGGTTTTCGCATCAGGTGCTTAGTAATCAGTCTATTGTCAACGTATAATAGTTTAGAATTACAATTGAATTTAATTTTTCTTTCAATTTTTGAAAGATTTCAAAAATATGTAAAAAGCATTCCGTTCGTTTATTCAAGTCATTTGCTTTTGTATTTGCAATAGTTAATGTGCCTTTATTTTCTTTGTTCTTTTTTCATTTGTAAAATGTTATATGAATTTCAAATTTTTTTTAATAAATTGATTTTTTTTGTGTTTTTGAAGAAGTGAAAAGAAAATGCATGCGAATTTAATTAAAAAGAGTAAGAGAATAGGGATGTTGTATATAAAAAAACAAAAATTGGATAGATAATAAGTTATAAGTTATTGCTCGATTTTCGCGAGACCATTTTCGCCGAAGTGGCTAAACTTTCAATTAATCCGTCTGTCTGTTGGATTTGCTTATCGATCCGATTGCTAACTCCAGCCACATCTATCTGACAAACACAACTCTTCATACAAAAGCTAAAAGAATAATTATTACATTACATTACATTAAAAATATCATTTAAATAAAACAAAAATTGTTTACTCTAAATACTATGTGCACTTGGTGAAATATGCACTTCTGATATTTCAGTTTATTATGCTCCACAGCACTTGGGGTAGGTGCCAGGCTGTATTAAGCTGGTGAGAATGTATGCAGGATCCGTATTTCCTTAAATTAATTAAATTAAATTTTCCGTCTTGTCCTTAAATTTATTGTAAATACATATATATTAATTATAAATTAAAGTTTATTTATTAATAAATGAAATAAAAATACAATATAAGTAAGTAAACTAGTCTAAAAAAACCTTCGAGCATTATTATTTATTATATTTTATTTTTATAGGAGACAATTTTGTTGGGATTTAGTGAAAATTATATTTCAAATAAATTCAAATATAAATGACAATAAAGAAAAATGTTTTATTTTAATTTAGTTAATTTCATATAGCGAACGGAAAAACAATCTAAATCAATTTTGCAAGTTCAAAAAACTTAAATTGAGTAAACTGGTCTAATAAAAGGTCCGTCTGGACCCTAAAACCTTCCTTCTACTTTTACAAGAGGACGCTGAAACTAAAAAAATAGAATTATGCAGAATATAAAGTATATGAAATTTGTAAATTATAGAAACTTACCACCGTCTTCTTCTTTGCTGCTGCTTGCGGTTTTTTCACATTTGGAAGCCATCCGATCTTTTATTATTTTTAGATAATGTTTCCTATTTAAAGACAACAATGAAACATCTCTTTTGGATGACCCTGAAGCTATAAAATAGAAATATAGTGTGGAAAAAATAGGAATATAATGTAGAAATTTCTAAATAATAGAAACAACTTACCTCCGTCTTCTTTTCTGCTTGTTGAAGATGTCTTCGAAGTTTTTTGTTGCGATAACATACTTGCTTTTTTGCAAGTAATTTTATTTTTTAAACAAAGCAGATTACTCTCAATATCTCCATCACTGTGACTTTGATGAAATTCTTTGAGCAAGCCTTCCACAAGTTTTTTTCCTTTCTCCGATATTACCACGTGCTTTCCATTAGCCGTTTGAAAACCTGTGCTTTTGTCCTGTTTTTCTTGTAAGCAGTCTTGAAATCCTCTTTTTGTGTTAGCCGCATGAAAGCCTGTTTTTATTTGCGCACTGCTGTTTGCGGTTTTTCTAAACTTGGATTCCATACTTATACGGGCTTTTATATCTTTTAGTTCTGTTTCATAATCCGTTTCCTGCAAATTGCCTTGAAATTCTCTTAGAATATTTTGGACGGATTTCTGCCCTTCTTCCGATATGGAGATCTTTTTACCATTCTCTGTTTCAAAACCTGGAGAAACAAGCGAAATTTCCGGATTATTGACCTTGCCCTCCTCATCTTGATGCATTTTATTTTTCACTGCTTCCAATTCGTTTTTGCCTTCTCCCAACTCCTGCATGCCTACTTCTAATGCAACGTTACTTCTTTGGATACCTTTGAAAAAAAAAAATAAGAAAAAACAAATGTGAAATTAGTCTGCAAAATGAGCAATATCAAGTCATACCTTGGGTTATCTGCTTGTTTACTGGGAACTTGTATCCTCTCTTCGATGTAGTGGGAAGGTCATTTTCATCTAAGATTTTTTGGGTGCTAATTAGAGAAATATGTCATTGTCATCTTCATCCCAACTTTTACACTGATTAGTTGACACTGAAGCTAAAAAATAGAAATATAATATAGAAATTTAGATTATAGATTATAGAAACAACTACCTTCATTTACGTTGTGCGTGTCCTCTTTCTCGATGAGACCATTGTCATCAATAGCGGCCTTTAATTTTTCTTCCAAATCTGATTTCACCTTATCTTTACGGCTATAGAAACGTTTTGGTTTCTCCCATAATACAAATGGAGGGCTTCTACCCAAATTCCTCTCAGCGATGATGCTGGACTGCTGAAAGGCGTTGTGGAAAAGTCCTCATATATTCTGTCCACTATTGTTTTATTTTGCTCCATTGTAAAATTATAAGTTAAATTTTTTATTGTTTTTATTTTTTTTTTAATTCCGATGCACAAACTTTAAAAACGTATATACATTATAATAACTTCTCTTCTAACTTGTATATATAATATAGTGTAATATGTAATATAGTAGTACATAATATAGTATATATGATGTTCCGTTATATAAACCAAATGCAAATAAAAGTTGTGAAAAAGAAGGAAAAATTAGATGCAAATCAAAGTAGTGAGAAACAAGTAAAAGTTCGTAATTTACATGCATTACGCATTCTTAATTTATTATGATAGATTGATTTATGTTTTTTTAAAGTTATTGAAATCAAATATTAATTCTAATTACTATTTATATTGATAATATTACATTGATTACGTTATACTTTCGTTTACGACTATCCTATAGAGTTTTTATAATAAATTATCATGAAAATAACTCAAATAATAATTCATTTTTTATAGATTTAAATATAAAAATTATATTAAAATGTTCATTTTATTCTTCAACAGGTTTATTTTGTATATGCGCAATTTTCTTCTTTTATTAATTTATTATTTTTTTTTCTAAAGTTTTAAGTAAAAAAACTAATAGCCTTCAAAGCAATAAATATTAGAAACATCTTGTAATATTATTATATAAACATTTCTTATTACATTTTATTAAATTCGTTAATTTCAACATTTTCATTTTCAACACTATTCATACTTATTCGGAGCAACACTTTGATTTATGTGATCTCTCCAATCTCCAATATATATTACAATAGTATGTAAAAGAAATCTCCGGCTAACCGTTTTTTAGCCATTTAACAAGCCAAGCGCGAAGAGTTTAAGATAAAAAAATTTTCAGTGAAGAAAATTTGTGTTAAAATATTTAAAAAGTTTGAAAAAAAAAACAAAATTTCGTTGGCGTTAACTTCGAGTACAGGTAAGTTGGCTTTTAATTATTTAAATTTAATGCCATTTAAAGACACCAAATATTAAACGAAGAAAGTAATGATAATATAAAATATGATAAATGGGAATAATTTTATATCAATAAATTGAAAAGCGCATCGCTTTGAAATATTTAAAGTTAAGTGTCTTCGCAAAATCACAATCTATAAGATGAGCTATAAACAGCTATAAACAGTGCACAAAAATCTCGAAGGTTTACAAGAAGCGATCAAAGCGATCAAGTAGGTCTTTTTATCAACGTAATTTGTTACTATGTTTCTTAGAGGTATGTGTACCAACATAAATGTATCACTCCGTATTGCATACCGCCCACATTCAAACGAAACGAGCCAAAATTTCGTGACATTCCGATTATTAGTTTGTGAATTATTTTTGTTTTAGTGACTCTGCTGCCTTTGTAATTTTCAAAACATTTTGAGTTTCATGTGTTGATACCAACGCACAAACAAAGTAATAAAAGGCTTCAAAATTATTATTGAAAAGTGGTCTGCTAATTCCAAACGTCTTGCTGAGCGCTAAGGCCGCCCGAAGAAAACATTGAAAAAGCGCCCAAAATCATTGTTGGAAACCGAAAAGTGAAGACATGTTATGTCTGTTTGATTTATGAATGGCTGTCTGCTCGTCTCTATAAGTAAAATAAGACGTATTGCTCTTAGCGAGTTAAAATCAGAAACAGAGATAAATTATTAGAGATTAGTTTTTTTTTTTAAATTACCTTTGATAACAAAGCGGTTTGTCGATCGATGATGAACTTTAAATAAGCGAAAAGTGAAAATCATTAGAGTTTTGAAAAAATGCGTTTTGCGCTTGCTTAGTTGCATTTCTACTTTGAAAATATGTGTTTGTTTATCTAAAAAAGAATAATATACTTTCAGGCATAACTCTTTTTAAGCAAACATTTAATCATATAATTACGTTTCGCAAGAGTATCTTAAGTTAACTCAATTTCAAATTGTGTATAAATCATTCTCTTATTGTCTAATTCTAATTATCAACCTGAGCGTTTACAAGCGGGAGTTTATTTATTATTTTATACTTTGTTAGTTTCTTTACCTTTATTAATTGGTATTTTTTACTTATATTATTTAGTTGGTACTTAAAATTTTTATTTATTAAGCGGGAATAATCTTGACTATGAAATTTTATATTTTTCTATGGTTTTAGCTTTTTTAGTAAAAATGCCTATATTTTTAGTCCATTTATGATTACCTAAGGCTCATGTAGAATCCCCGGTTCTATAATTTTAGCTGGGATTATATTAAAATTAGGAGGCTATGAATTATTATGGGTAATAAGATTTATTCAAACTTTAGGAATAAAATATAATTATATTTGAATTTCTGTTAGATTAGTAGGAGGAGTAATATTAGTAGTATTAGTTAGATTAATTTGTTTACGTCAAGCTGATCTAAAGGCTTTAATTGCTTATTCATCTGTAGCTTATATAGGAATTGTTTTGTCAGGTATTATAACTATTACTTATATACACTAATAATTGCTCATGGGTTATGTTCTTCCGGTTTATTTTGTTTAGCTAATATTTCTTATGAGCGGATAGGAAGACGAAGATTAATAATTAATAAAGGAATATTAAATTTTATGCCTTCTATAGGTTTATGATGGTTCTTACTATGTTCAACTAATATAGCGATTAGGAGAAATTTCTTTAATTAATATAATCTTGATCTTGAGTGACAATATTAATTATTATCTTTAATATTAATGTTATCTTTAAAAATTTATCTATTTGTACTATTAGTTTTTTTAGATTAATTTCTGTAAGAATCGTTTTATTTATAATAGGAATAAATTTTATTATAAATGAATATAGATTATTTATTGAATGAGAAGTTTTGTCATTAAATTCAATGAGAATTGTTATAACTTTTTTGTTTGATTGAATAAGTTTAATATTTATATCTTTTGTATTATTGATCTCTTCTTTAGTAATTTTTTATAGTAATTTTTTATATATCAATAGACTGAAAAATGAATCGATTTACTATATTAGTTTTAATGTTTGTTTTTTCAATAATACTATTAATTATTAGACCTAATTTAATTAGAATTTTATTAGGATGAGATGGTTTAGGTTTAGTTTCTTATTGTTTAGTAATTTATTTTCAAAATGTAAAGTCTTTTAATGCAGGAATATTAACTGCTTTATCTAATCGAATTGGTGATGTTGCTTTGTTGTTAAGAATTGATTGGATTAAAAATGATTATTTTATATGTTTAATTGGAGGATGTTGACAGCAGCCGATCACTGTAGAGTACTTTATTTAAGAGCATACATATTTAAAAGTAGAAAACTCCGATATCTATAGAAAATTTTATATTTAACGAATTAACGGCGTGGATTAGTTCACCAAATTTATTGTAGAGTTCTCAATAATAATAATTATTAATTGTTTAATGTCAAACAATGTGTTTCACAAATGTCAGTTTTGTGCTTTGTTGTCGCTGGATTTCGAATTTCCACCCATAGCCCAGAGATGGATATGAAAACGGTACCTAGTTTTCGTCAAGCAGTAATTTCGTTTGTTGATAATACAATTTTTGATGGTCAAAAGACATTGCCGTTTACCGCAAAACCCTTTCTTGATTTTTTGTTTAACGAAATAAAAATTGCTTGCGCATGAATGCACATAACGTTGTTCAAGAATATAATTATTTATAAGTAATGTAACATATATAAAAAAGGCCATCTGCATTGATGTTACGCACATGTTGCACCGAAGGGTAGTGCCCAGATCACATGTTCCTCTTTTATTTACTTTCTATAACGGTCGTGTCTACAGTTACTGGGGGTGGTTCAAGTAATACACAGACTTTAACCGCTTGAGTCTCAGCCGGTTTTGAAAAAACACTGTTGGAGGATCTCAGACAGCGCCATCACGCTGTCTGGGTTTTCTCAACGTTGAAATAAAATCTAAACAGCGCGGTCGCGCTGCTTGGGATTCTTCGACAGTTTTTTTTCAAAACTGTCTGGGTTTTCTCGACATGAAATCTGAACAGTGCAATAGCGCTGTTTGGTACTCAAACGGTTAAGTATTTGTATAGATATAGTTGTATGCATTCTTTTGTAAGCATGCCTCTCTGACGAATTCGCGAGATATTTAAATACAAATAAAAGACGGACGTTTATGAAAACAAACTGATTGAAAAAAAAAGAAATCAAAATTATACAATCTTTCAAACCTGAGACTTTATTCAACTTAATTAATTTTGTTAAACCAGAAGTTAGATCCTAAAAAGTTACAAATTCAAGAGAAGTGCTAAACGTCAAAGGGAACTTTTTGGATTGATAATTGTGAGAAGGTTAAGCACTAAGTAGCTTTAATTTTTATTTTATGTGCCAAAATATTGTCATTATACTAGCTGCAATAACAAAAAGTGCTCAAATTCCTTTTTCTTCTTGATTACCTGCAGCAATCCTACTCCTGTCTCTGCTTTAGTTCATTCTTCAACTTTAGTAACTGCAGGAGTTTAGTTATTAATTGAGCGCATGGGACACGAACGATAGTTCCAGTTATCCTTTTGCTTTCTGCCTTTAATACCTAATGTATAACTCTTAATCAATTTTTTGGCAAAACTTGCCTTAACGCGAAAGGCACGCAAAAATTTTCGATATTGTTAATAAATAATTACTAGTGATCTACCCACAATTGTCTGTCGGCTTGTGCATGTGATCGGCTTTATGTTCACCGTACAGATTGTTCGCTTGTTTAATTAAATAATTAAAGAAAAAATGGGCAAGCATCACTTGCCAAACTCGTTACAAGCCACTTGTAACGAGTCTTCTTGGGCAGGGTAAGCTCAGGGCTCCACCAGGACTCCTTCCAAGAAATTTATATAAAACTCGGACATCCGGATTGGCGATTAATAGTTGGAAATTTCGATTTTTATTATTTACTAGCGATTTTTATTGAAAGAAATTAGCGTATAAAAAAAAACTAGCTTGGTGACCCGACTTTCGCCTTTTTTTTAACGTTTTTTTTTTTTTCGTTTCGTACGGTTATTATTTTCTTTCCGCGTTTTCCGTATCGCGAGATCCTCTTTTGGCTGCTGTAACACGACTGAAATCACTGATCACTATGCCATTGCTATACCCACTCGTAGAATCGAAAAAATTGCTTAAACAGACTGAAGCATGCCACACTCTGCTTATTTTCATTGGTTGCATGGCAAACGATTTGCCACTGGATATAACATACTTTTTGCAGCTACTTTTTGTGGACTATTGTTTTATCCTATGTATACACCACCGTCGAATAGCACAACCATCTAATGATGTTTTCCTTCATTTTATAGTTAAGCGTGTGGCATGTTTTCCGTCTTGTCTTTACTCCGCTTAGCAAAAAATACCATCTTTGTGCTGTGAATTCTAAAATTTTTCATTTAAATCTGTGATGACATCTAGTGAGCATTTTTAGAACGAATGAACAGCTAAGGGCTTCGTTAAGTAGAAACATACTTTTGTTTTAACATTTGCAAAAAACACGAAGGCATTTTGAGCAAAATCTTTTACTTTATTTACTCCGTAGGAGATTCTCTCTTCGCCTTTGACCAAATGTGGGCAATGTTCTCTTTTCTGCTTTATTTATAATTTGATAAGTATTAAATTTAAAAAGTTTTAAATTTAAGGAAAATCGTTTGCTTTAAAGGGAAACTTCAGAGGTTGATGATAGCTCTGGAGTGTTTCTTTTAAAGCAGAACTGTTTTGTAGAGGTTGATGAAAGTTCTACAAAACAGTTCACAGTGTTTACAATAAAAAAAAAAATCAAAAAATTATTAAAAAAGAAAATTAAAAAAAGGGAATAGAAAAGAAAAATGGAAAAGAAAATGGAAAAGAATTAGTCAATAAGATTTAGCGTGTAGTTGTATTTAGAAATATAAATTAAAATCGTCGTTTCATTTTTTTATTATAATAAAATATTATATTATTTTATATTATATTATATATATGTATATCATTGTATTGTAATAAAATATTATTATATAATATGTATATATATATATAGCTTATATTTTTTTCATTTCTTTTCAGGTTATCTATTGTTTTTTATATTTTTATAATATATGCCTATTTTCTTTCCAGTTAATTGACTTATTTATTATTATATTTATTATTATATTTATTATTGGATATAGATTTATTGGTAAATTTATAATAAATAATGAGTAACATACCGAACGGACTTTTTAGTAAATTGTTGATGAAATATCTGAAGTTGTGGGGTGTCAGTAGTGAGTGGGTAAATTGGGACGTGGCTGCTAAGCAGTTAGCTGCCACGCTTACCAAAAAGCTCGGACATCTTATTACCACAAAAGATGTCCGCAACAAAGTGAGGGCGATTAAGTTAACACTTAAAAACGTAAATAGGTTGGATTCGAAAAAGACCAGACCAACGACAATGCAAGCGTTTCTATGGTACGCACTTAAATTAGGGCTGCCGACAAAATAACAAAACAGATAATTTATGACGGGAAATTGCAAGAATGCAAATATAGCCGACATTTACAATACTTCGACAAGACTGACAAAGTAGACAGACGTTGGGTTGGGCACATAAACGAAGTGACCGAATAGAATAAGGAAATTAGAGACAGATATCCAAAGGACGTAACGGTTGTAACGGTTGAGGAAATATTCGACGAAACAGACGAATTAGTGATGGCGACGGGGGAACCGACGACAAATAATATTATACAAAGCCCCGCTAATATAGATTTAGATATGTTTTATCAAGATATAGAGTATTTAGATATAGATTTAGATATTTACGATCAGGGGCCGTCGACGTCCGCCGCTGCGGCGGAATTACTACAACAACAACGCCAACACCACCAACAACGAGAAGAACATCACCAACAACGAGAAGAACACCACCAAGAGCAGACAGTGCCGGATGTTGAGGCACTCCGGACGCTAGTAAATGGATTGAATCCACTAGATAAAGTGGTGACGCTGGCGTTCGACGAAATGCACACCGATGGTGAAACAATGTACTGAGGGCTTTATGGCGCCCGAAATAATACGTTATAATGGCGAAGAAGAATACACAGAGAAAGTAAAAGTACTGCACCTAATGTGTGCTTCAAAAATTTCAATCGAATTTATATTCCAGGTAGACTGTTTTTCCTTTGGAATGTTTATATATGAGAATATTAGTTTGCGCCAACCTTTCGAAGGACATGAATCCATTAAAGAATGTATATTAGAAGGCAGTCGGCCGGCTTTAACTCAAAGAGAAACACAATTTCCTACATATTGCTTGGATTTAATGATATTGTGTTGGGATGACTTACCGAAAAAACGGCCAGTCAGATTGTTTCCATTCTCACAGCACCCGAGTGTATACATTGGCACTTACTCACACTGCTAGTTAGTATCCCTGTCACGCGGGAGACGGCTTCTAAATTATATATATATTTCCAGCGCTGGTTTACTCAGTCAATTGAGCGACTTTGAATAAAAATGTTTTAAAATGTTTAGCACTGTTTTAAACAGTTCTAAACAGTTCTAAACAGTAGTCATTCTGAGACAAATACATTTTTCATGTGTTCAAGGCGAATTCTCGAAAATGTTTCGACCTTTTTTTTTTTTAAGACTGTTTTATAGAATTACTGCAAGACTAAAGGGCGTCCTCATCTCAAGTAAATCTCCGCGTTATTTACATTCGCATAACTTATCACAAATACTGTAGGGTATAAAGGGATATGTGGAAAGCAGATGCCCAAAAGACATGACATTAATCCGAATCTTTAAACTGTATTTTAGAGCGGCATCTTACTCTACGCTTATGCGGTAAAGACGGCTTATGCCGTATGGACAGACGAACAAATTTGAAACTCGCCAAGAATTTATATACTTCACGAGGTTTTTGAAGTTCTTTTTTGTGTCTTATAAAGCTATTGA
>CCAG010011530.1:0-53495 GCA_001077435.1 Glossina morsitans morsitans | reverse complement strand
AGAATTTCACATTTAAGAGAAAAAGAAAAAGAAGAAATGAGCTCGCACGTGAGGCCAAGAATGGAAAGAGTTCAGTACACTTATTGGTAATATACTAGTGCGTCCAGAAAGTAACGCCAATTAAATTTTTTCTTTATCTTATTATTGCTGTTATCATTACTATTCATTTATCCGGATAATATATTCTAAGACTGAAGTCTTAAATCGCTAGCATGTAAGGCTATCGGCTTTATTGAATCGCACTTAAGATTTGAACTACTCGGCCACTCAGACGGATTTTTTCTTATTCAAATCTACTCGCCGGCTTCAAAGTAATCCTCAAACTCAAGTAATATCCTTTTATAATAATTTGGCCCGACGGAAGGAATTTATAATGCACAACATGACGATAATCGAAGACAACTGCTACATCACCTTGAATTTAGATCGACTTTGGCAGAATTTTTTCGGTCTTGGCTCACCTTTCACAAGATATTTACTCTATCGATCGGGTGTTTCCGGCCCATAAGGGCAGATCCAAGTCTCATCTCATTCCGTTTCGCAAACAAGGTTGAGCGCAACAAAGTCGCACATTGCCAAAATGGGGGAAAAATAACTTTTGCATCGCACAAAATCAAGCGCAGACACAGATGTCTCTCACAGCGCTACAAATTTGCAAAAAGAAAATTCCTGATATTCGACATACGCGCGCAATTTACCGTGAATGTCGCAGTATTATCGCTCAATTGAACATTGCTTGGTTGTTGGATTGGTGGAGACGCAAACTATGCGAAAGACACGGCAATGTCTTCCAAGAACTGGCTGAGCGTAAACGCAACTACTGTAGATTCGAAATGTACTCTTAATTAGTCAGCTAATTATTGAAAAACAGATAAATTTTTAGGTGCTCCCAAGGTAATAGTTAATAATTAATTATTCGTTATTATTTATGTATTAAGAAAAAAGCTGCTATTGCTGTGTCTCTTCGGACCAATACTTAAAACAATTTTATAAAATATGTTATTAAATATGTTATTAGACTACCGATTTAAGTTAAGCTAGTCAACACGCAATAATAATATTGCCATATTGCTGCTGCACGAAATCTCTTCCACATATCTCTTCCAGTGAACACTAGTCGTAAAACCGTCCTGAGTACTATCACATCAATCATGTGTTCATACAAAGTATTTCACATTGTATAAAGAGAGACATCCGATTCTTAGCTGTGGCAATCATGCGTAACCATGGAGTGTTACAGAAACCCTTAACCTCAATCGCAAAGACGAGTCAACGACAGTCTCGACGTCGACTGGCAAATAATTCCATTTCTCGTAGTACTATTAAAAGGCAGCCTTTCGACGTTGGATATCTGTAGTCTGACAGTAGTAGGTTCGGCATACGTTCGGATTTTACGATCTGAAGTCTTTCGCAAAAAAATGTCAGAATACGTCTATGAATAGTTTTATTAGGAACAAATAAGAAAATTACATTCAGCTTTGATCGAGTCTTTTATACCCACCACCTTTGAAATAAGGAAAATACAAAAAAAAAGTTAAATTTCGATTCTCTCTACCGGCAAGCGGGCATGGTTGATTTTTTTTCACTTTTTCTGGAGGGACTGTGAATATTGTCGTTTAGAAGTAACGAGCAACCAGTAAGAAAATTATATTCGGTTATGACCGAATCGTTTATACCCGTTACCGTTAACTTAAAAGAGAGTGAAGAGGTAATTCCCACGCACACAAACAGACAGGCAAACGCACATGCTTGAATCGATCTTAAATTTGATGCTGATCCAAAATACATAAACTTTATGGTGTCTCTAAAGCTTTCTTGCAAACGTTTTGACGAAATGAACATGCCCCCATCCTCCGAAGGTGGGTATAAATATCAAGTTTCTAATCTTGAAGTGCGTCGGCAGGGTCGTATGCAAAATTGTCGTGAATACTTGTTTTGGCCCATAATAGTTCGGTTTGTTGTGGGCATACCTTACTCTTCAGTTTATTACTAGAAACATAGACGAGACTACCATATATATTATTAGCATTATACGATTTTACCCAAGCAACAAAGCATACAAATAATGTCAAATTAGTTTCAATTGGGAGCCAAAGTACTTTAAAATAATAAGTGTTGTCATTATTGCGAAATTGATGTGGTCTTCGGAACACCAAAGTCAATTTTAAGTGCGGGATCTGACGCAATGTGGGCGAACTTACTCTTCGCACTAGCCAATAAACCAAATGACGGTTCGCATTATACTTTGTGGACGTTATTATCATAGTTCTAGATTTCAATAACTTTGGCTTTGAATTATTTCTACCAGACGAAGTTGCATTTCCATCTACATCCTCATTGATTCGTCATTTGTAAATGCAAGTGGAAGCAAAAGGCAGATGTATATGTCGTTAGCATGCAAAGAAATGCGAAGATAATCTGTAACCAGGTCATTTATGATATGATTTATTATACTAAACAAAATTGGACGCAAGCTGTAGCAGCTAAAGTCCATCAGTCAGAAAACGTGTAAGTTATACTAATACGATAGTAGACGGGTCAGTGCTGAAATTATATTTAGAATAATCAAGTTACGAAATTTGATGCTCACATTATCGTCAATGACTGTGTTAGACCTAAAACGATACGCAGTTTGCCAGCTCTACTCTATGGTCAAGGTTTTGAATTGATTGACTCTTTACGTCTATATGATAACCTGTTGTCCAAGTGCAGAGAAGGATAATGCCGAACTACGGAAATATTCAATTAAACTATCAGAAGTAAGACTGCACTCTGACATGTTTCATGTGCATTTCCTGTAAATTTTTCCAAAGATCTTTGGGTGGAAGCTATGCATCGGGTTTACAATTCAAACGAAGTCGCTTCGCGTCCTTACTTCCAACTAACTGCACTTGGTCTACATTTCCTGGTTTTTTAGGCTATGTTACGGACTCTAGTTGCTCTCATGATATCTGGTTTTTAACAAACTGGCCCTTAATTGGGACGTCTTCCTTTTACAGTTTAAATAGATTGGAAGATAAATAACAGAATTTATCAGTCATATTGGCAAAACACTGCACATTATCCCCAAGACATTGTTGTAATAGTCCAGGCAAGGCACCTTAAATCATTCTAGCTAGAAGATATCGATGTTTGATTGCCGCAAATATACTGCATATTGAAAGCTGCGATCGACATTTCATGAGCAGGTTCGCTACCAGGCGAAAATTGATCACATACAATATCTAAAAGAAATGGTCTACAATTTTCAGTAAACCTTTCATAGCTCAATATCAACCATGAGGAGGCATCATGCCAGTCTTGTGCGCATAGATTATTTACATTTATAGTAACACATTGCAATCACTACCCAATATTGTATCTTCATATAAGATGCGCATCCAACCCATAGAAAAAAGAAGAAGAAGGGATGATTGTCGAAACTGAGGTCTATTTTGAGAGCAAAGACAAATCACGTTCTGACAAAACACGTGACCAAAAAGTAGGAGAGCGTTGGAATGAATGTATCATCCTCGGAGGTGAATAAAGTTGAATTTCTAAAAACTATTTTGTTCTCTCCGCTTAGACCGGAGACTGGTAGCGTGATGCGATATTTTTTAATCTCATTAAGGTGGCTGTCAATCCGAATCCGATTTTAACTATTGTTACGGAAATCCCAAATCCAGTTCATGCTAACTAATGGATTTTTCCCACGTAATAAATTCCCTGGAGAGGGGAAACCCAAGCGCACACTCGCGGCGCGTTATGCAGCTGCCGGCGGACGAAAACGCAGACAGGGAAAAACCCGGGTTCACATTCGTGACGCGAGGAAAGCGATTAGTGGAAAAGCAGGTTAACGGATTACAAATGAAGCCATGAAGTTAGGTTATAGTAACATGCTTGTAAAAATGTATATAAATAGACTATTTGCGGATGGCAGAGTTAGTCGGATAAGAACATTGAGTCGAAAAAGAATATTAGAGTTGAAAAGTTGAGAGTATTGCCAAAGTAAAATGTTAATAATACTACCCTTAAAGAAATACTTTGTAAATAAAGAAACTTGAAGTTAAGAGGATTTTGAAGTGCATTTCTCTTGAAAAGAATATCCACGATCTAGTGGTACGGACCGTATCGAGAAAAGCGAAGTTCGTAACACTATGTTCCAATTATAAAAACAGCAGCATTTAGTCAAATGAAGCTAAACAAAAAAGCCTTTAGTAAATATTACGAGGAGTCTACTACTTAAAGCAAAATGCTTGTACACTGCATTGCTGAATTTAAACGCAGCTGTACAAGCGAAGGTAATGAATTCGACTCCATGATGTAGCGTTAAAGAACTCAAAATTAAAAGTGTTTGAGGTAATTGTGATCATAACATTTTCCACACATAATGGAACGCAAATATGTCGCCTTCATTTGTAATCTAGCGGAAACAAGTTGAACGAATGTATAGATGCTCATGACCGATTCATTTTAGTATCTTTGTTGTTACGTGATTACGAATGCAACACGGATTCATTTACATTGAAATCACGTGAAGAATCGAAAGGAGGGGTTTTGTTGTGCGGATGGGCGCAATATTCATTATCATCATCATCATTGGAAACCGTGAACCGACAAGAAACCCATGTTATTCAGTGTTATCGGACTAGAATAAAAAAGTGTCTGTCATCACAGTATTTCCTAAGCTCGTTCAGCAAATATCGCTCAGGTATGTGTATGAATCGGCCACCATCGAATATTCTATCCATCCGGTAAGCTTAAAAGATACATTCATTTCTACCAGCATTATGCATAAACATTAAACAGCCATCAATTGAAAGTAGCTCACAGTATCCTGTGATATAATTTTCAAAAAAAAATAAGATCGCTCCCTAAAAAGAAATATCGAAGAAAGTTAAAAATTCTGAACACCATGTGTCTCAATAAATTTAAATCATTTATTGTAACTGAACGCGGAACGGCAGAAAAAGAAGGAAAGGAAACTAAAGTAATTTTTCTTCCTGACTGTTTGAAGTGTGTGTGTGGGAGATTAAATAGTTGGCTGAAATAAGCAAAAAGTCTTGTGCCTAAACAACTTTTTGTTAAAAGTCATGTAATATTTACCGACAATAAAAAAAGGAAAATCTGCGATATTGCATTCTTTTCGTGTCAGCATTTGTTTTAATATATATAATAGGACTTTTACAGAGATAAGGAGACCTTATGAAAGGCCAAGTGTCGCAAACGAAAGAAAAGAATTTAAAGCGAATGCTTGTTGCTATGCTAATCGCTTGTGTAACTTTGAAAATGCTTATGGTAGATAAGTTTTTGGAATCCATATTCCATATGCTCTCAAGACCTTTGCCTATTATTTACTGTTCATTGATAAAATTGCTTTTTCATACTTATTTGAAAGGCAGTTGAAAAAGGGAAAGCTTGCAGTCAAGTTTATCGCGTAGACGGGCGAGTGGTTGTCCTCGAAACATAGGCAGGCTAACGCGAATAAATCGATTTCAAGCTCATCGAAAACTAAATGGGTTTATAGGACCTTCTTGTGCGTTGCTGAAGGTCGGAGGCTTTCGTCAAACTTAACACACCGCCCTTGACGGAAAGAATACCTGAATATCTGAAAGTAATAAAGAGGAAAAACGACAAGTGTTTACTTGCTAACAAGGCTCATTAAATTCTCATGAAAAAAGGTGAAAAGTTGAAACCTTCGTACAACGGAGTAACTCGTTATACATAAAATGCTTCAATAACGAAAAAGTGTAAAGAAAAGCATAAAATGTCAGCTACTCTGTTACAAACGGATAAATGGAGAGTGAGAAAACAAAACCGAGGTTAAAAGTAGCATGCAGTAGTAGGATAGTATCTCTTTAGCATTGCTTACCTGTATTGCCGGGTAAATTTAAACACCTTTCTATTTCATTTTTTCTTTTTTGTAATATTTTTTAAAATTATATATTTTTCTTTTTATTTAGTATTTCGTTTAGTCGCATCGAATTTTTCTTTCCTTTTTTCTAATCGTTTTTCATTTTAAAAAAAGAATGTCTTACATACTTATAAGCTAACTACTAACAAATTTTTTTTTTTTGTTTTTTATTTTCTTGATGTAACTGTTTATTGTTATTGTTTTTTTTTTTTTAAATTATATTATTATTAATATTATTATGAAATTTATATGCATTTTTTTCATTGTTTTAGTTGAAGAGACTAATAAATGCAATCAAGTTTTCTTTTTACTATTTTCTGATGATTTTGTTTTTAAGTTATATAAGTTTATCATAATAATAAATTCCATCTTCTTGTTGTTGTTATTATTATTATTATTATTATTATTATTATTATTATTATTATTATTATAATTATATTCAACTACTAGTTTTTTTTTAGATTATACATAGATAATAGTTTCAAATAAAATTTCGTAGTTTTCTTGTCTCCTGTTTTCTTTTTTTTTTTAATTTTTGTCTCACAATATAACTTAGATTTACATTTATTTGCTAGTATTTACAAATTATAATTTACAAAAAGTTTCCTTTAGTTCTTTCTTTGTATGTGTCGGAATGTGTTTTCAGCCTTTTTGCGGTTTATGTGCGAAGGTCTAGTCGCATTTGATTGTTGGCTCTTTGCCAGATTTTCTGTCTCTTTCTTTTTTTTTTTCACTAATTATTCCACAGGTTTCCTTTAATATAAGTTTTTAAAATTTAATGAAAGTATACATGTGTACATTACATATACACATACAATTTACGTGAACACATAATACATAAGTGCATATGTATTTTATTCTTTTGATCAATGCCTTCTGAACTTCACGTCAATTTATAACTCAAAGGCATATTCCGTTAAGGGATTTCGTCTATTAATCTTGCCTTCTGTTTTTAAGCTTATGTCCCAGTTTTACTTTATGACATTTTTAGAAGCTATGATTTTTTCATCAACACCGTCATCATCGTCATCATCACCGTTGCCATCATCATAACCATCAGCATCAGCATAAGCGCCAGCGTGTATTCATACAGACTAAAGTGTTAAATTTCTCTTGTTCTCTGTTCCACTGGCCTTAATTGCAATGTAAACCTTTCTCTCCCTTTACCACACTGAAATACTTCACTTTCCTGCTTTCACGTAAAGAAGTCATGTCGTTAGGCTGCTTGTTTGTTTTTATGGCAAATATTCACAAAACAAAGTATTCACAAAAACAAAAAAAAAAAACAATTTTTTTTTAACAACACTTGCCGGTGACCTTATCTCCAATCGTTGGGGTGTTTGTAAGTATGCATATATGTACAATTTGTTTGTGCATGCATATACAATGTTTAGAATGTTAAAAATGGAAGAGAGCAAGAGGGCAATATATAGAGAAATTAACCTAATTTTATGATACACTAGTTTCGTTTGGTTTATCGTCGTTTGTTGGTTTTGTTGTTTTACTCTTTTCCTGCATATATAACGTTGCCAAAGCGTCGAAACGGGGACCCCACTTTTGTAAGTAATTAAAGTCTTGATTCTCATCGTCAGTACCTAGACAGACCATAAAATGAATGAAGGAAATACAAGAAAAGAAAGGTAAAAAGACACAAAAAGAGACAACAAAGATAATTGCTTCAGAAGTGCTTCACTATTCTTTCGCGTTGCGTTTAAATGTTTAAAAAACGTTCATAGAAACCTTTTACCTGAAGCCAATGAACTTAGTGATTCCGCTATACTGCCGCTTCCTTCGTAAGTAAAATTTCTTAAATCGTCGAAAGGCGGTGCATTCGCGTCTTTATCAATGCGTTTCTTACGTTCTTCCATTAAGTAACCAACATTTAATTCTTGCCCCGGCAATAATGTAACAACAGGATCTACAGTAAATAGCATACGGAAAACCAATCATTCGCATTTTCTTAGAAAACAAATGTTGTTGTTATTGCATACATATAATCGGTACTTTACAGGCCGCTATGTCCGGTGGCATGTTGTTGCCCACGCCACCCTGTCCTATGGGTATTTGTAAGGGCGTTATATCGAACGCTGTCATATCATCTTCACCTCCACCTTCATCATCGTAACTAATTACCGTTTCACGTACATCCTTCTCCGGCCCATTACGTTTCTTTTTAATGGTTTTACGTTTACGATTATACAGCACAAATATGAGAGCAATGACTAGAATTTTATAAGAGGATGCATGCAAAAGCAAAGAGCATGACGGTTACATAGTTGAATAATTAGGGTAAGGTGAGTTAAATAAAGTAAAGCCAATTATTCGATTGATTAAATTAGATGCAGTAAGACATTGTGATAATAGGAAGGGGTTCACATTTATTTTTCTTAAAAAAAATTTTTTTCAGGATATCAAATTTTCGGATGTAAAGACCCTTGAAAGCCGGGATTGTATTCGACAAAGTGTTTCTGAGGTTCTATTCAGTATCAAAATCTGTGTTAATCAAAGCATGTCCGTCTACCCGTCCGTGCAATGTCTGCAAAAAATTTACCTAGTCGCAATATCTAAGATATCGCCTTCAAACTTACGAAAAGCTAGGTATTCAAAATGGGTCAAATCAGTCAAAAGAAACGCCTACAATGCCGTATGAACTCGGAACATTCGGGTTTTTAGAAAAACTTGACTCTGTTAGTCATGCACTACGCTAGATACAACGGTAGAAATTTCCACGCTTAGTATATCGTTGGTCCTACTACATAAGTAAAAAAACGGAAAACAACGGTCAAGCTGGGGTTTGATGCATTTAAGGCGCGTTTCTATTAGCTTATATCATCTTTCATTGTCAACATGAATAATTCAAATCTCTTTCTTCGGAATTGTTCATTTTATGTAATTTCTTTTTTGATTCTTTTTTTTTATTCCGTGTTTTTTTCTATTCCCCTATAAAATACCATTGTGGTTTAACGCTTACATAATCGTTGGCAATTTGCAAAAACTTTCGAACCACTTATCTGACTGTTTTATAACGAACAGCTAACAAAGTAATCTATAGCAACCAACAGCTTGGCATTGCATAAGTGGACGAGGTTAGATTCACGATGCCACGAAACTAAAGGAGAGATAAAAAAGAAGCACAACGACGGCTAGGGCGAAGGAAAAACGCGAGGCATTAATATCTTGATGGATGTATTGGTAAAGGAAATTTTTCCCTGTTTTCACTTTGAAGTAGGTATACTGACCTTTTTCAACTTATCGTTTGTTGCTTTATTACCACTATATGATTACATTGCAAGTTGCAGTTAATCGCGGTTACAAAACAAAAATACTGAATAACTACAACAGGAGGAGTAACAACATGAAAAGTTTTCTACTAACATAATTTTTTTAAATCTTTTACTTAAGAAATGTTAACTTAATTAAGCAATTCTTTAAAGATGAAGAAAATTTATACAATTTTGTACAGTTTTCGTAACCGCTCCATAGGGGAAAGGCACAAGCCTTTCTAGTGTTCTAACTAGGAAATGCTACACTTTTGCTTGCACTGGACTACTTCTTTCGCAACAAGTGTCTTTGGTTTTGGTATAAATGTAATGATGCCTCAAATGCGAAAATTGCTCTACAGCCCCCTTTTTCTATTATATGTGAGAATAGGAAACAAAACACGAAAGCATGGGCTACCTTCTGTCAATTTAAACTTAAATTTCACTGCTCAAAACGGTACTTGGCATTGTTACAACGAACATATATGGAATTTCGGTCATTGTTTTTCTTTTCAAGACGTCTATCAAATAAATATTCAAGTCGCCATTAAATCCTTATGCAACCCCGCAAAGACAGTGTTGCGATCTTCTCACTTATTAACAGGAAAATGGAGAAACCGCTAGCATGGAAGTGTTTGAAATATCAACAAAGTCTTATCACAGGCACGTAAGATTGGAGTTATGCGTCCCTCAAGACCGTTAGTGTCAGTGGTACCATATCGAAGCACGTGCTGATGAGCGAGGCTTAAGCAATAGCTCAGTTATCCGGAGCCAAGGTAACATCACTCTAACTTCATTAGCATTTCTAATTGGGGCACCTTTTAATGTAATGTGGGGCAAATTTTAAAGCTTGTTAATGCTAGCAATCAGGGCCTTGCAACGTTTGACTTTGTGGTTACATGCGAAAGTGTTTAATGCGGGCTCGAATGGTATCACTGTACAAGTGAATTTGATGAAACACCGCAACCGAATTTCGAGCAATCAACGCACCACTTTTTTTTGTCGCCCGCTTATTTCGGATCTTACGCGGAAATAGTCTTTTATATCTAAACATATCTTTCTAAACATATCGTACCAGTTGCTGGGAAAGTCTGTTTTATGTCTTCATTTCCCAGCACGAAAGACGATTATTGAGGCTTTACCAGCTTGAGGAGCACAAGCCCTTTTCGTTAAACCAACTGATCTTTTTGTAAGACCTGATAATCAAAAGCGGATCAACTTGAACGATGTACTTACAAAAAGCTACTTTTGTACCTCATCGTTTTGTTACTCAACGGAAATGTGATAAATTGATGTCAGGAAATAACTTCGCATTGTTGCGTCGGATGCAGTATATTAACGTAGGTTCTTTCAATCATTTCAGATCTTTGTTGCGGCAGCCGGTACTGAAGTAATTTGGAGACCTTTGGGAGACATAAAAATTATGACGAACAAATAGATATTTTGACCAACACGAGATTTTCAATGTAATGAAACTGGAGTCATACCATTGCTATTAAGGAAATTTCAGAATTGTTTATTTCATCGGAAACGTCATGCTTTGCAACGGAAAGACCCCAAAATCTTTGCTTATTGTATCGCTTTATGTTCAAGTTATAACAAAAGATTAGAAAATTCTCAATGATTCCCACTTTCACACAGCGTATGAAAATCCTTTTCGGTCCTCACCTTGATAGGTGTAGTAGTAAGCACTTTTTATTTCTGTGCATAATTTGTGGCCAGTGGCAGAAGGCTACTTTTGATTTTAATACCACCCTTTAGTAAATTAGCAAAAACATGTTGAGATACCGCAAAGATAACAGCAATGATGGTGATGTATGTTAGTTGCAATCGTAATGAAAAAAAAAAAATTGTTTTAATATGTAATTGGTACCGTGTAAGCAGAAGGAGAAAAAATTAAATAAAAACAAAGTAGAGAGCTCTAAGAGGATTACTCGCAAAAGGACGAAGAGCTAGTGTTGCGGTTATTATGTGCACATTATATGCACATGGCAAGACCGTGGAGAACTGATGCGGATGATCATTGAATGTGCGTTTTTGAATTAAATGCACTTGTTATGTAAAAAGCGCGGGACTCGCGGTTGTCAGAGAGAATAGTGTACGCGCTTATGGACCATGTTACAAAAAGTTGTATAATTTAATTGGTTATACGCGCGTAATTCCATTGGAGAAAGCACGTCATTCTCACTCTCATTTTGAAGATGACAAGAAATATTCCGTTACAACGCAAAAGTTTAACGGCGATATAATCGTCATTTGATTATAATCTTTTATACCGTTTCAACTGATCTTACACACAGGAAGGAGAAGTCGGACAACGATACACCTTTGAAGAATAAATAAAAAAGACGAATTTGTCTTTATTGCACTATTGTCTGCCATGTTGCATGTTTATCTGTCCTAGTCGGTCTAATGAAACGAGCAACCACGTTTAGCTCATTACTTGTACGCAAAATTTCCAGTGACTACCGCAGAAGAGATGTAAAGTAAAAATACCTTATTTTTGAAAGCACGAAAGTTCGAACTCATTTTGGAACACCTTTCCTGCTCACATAATATTCTCACAAATTATATATAAAATGAAGAAGTAATAAGTTCGTAAAAGTAAAAATTTGGCAAAAATCCAAACACAAACTACAAACGTAGCTCAGAACTTACACTATAAAATTCTAAAATTATTATTGCAACATTCTGCAACACCTGCTGCGATAAAACTAAACGCAAATTTTTTCCCAGTATTATCCGTAAATAATAATAATGCAAGTTTTAAAAGAGAAAAAATAAAAGTGTGAAAATTTTATGTCAACTTATTTTTTTACAGTTCATCCAAACTTGGATGAGTGTAAAATGACAGCAGCAACATCATTACATTAAGTATTATTATCATTATTATTGTTATTGTTGTTATTACTATAAAAACGATGCATTAAAAATTTATAAAAAGACTGGATTGCTTTGATTTAATAATAATAAAACTGCATATAAGTAATGTAATAAAATGAATAACGGAAACAAAAAGGGTAAAGGAAACAAAAAGAAAGCCACTTGTAGCGCAGTGCGACTAAATAAAGTTAAATAAAAATAAAAATATTAACTCTAAAAATTGCCATAAAAATTGAAAAAAAATAATTAAAAACTTTATAGTGGTCCACGACTATCATTAGATGCCCTACACCATTCCGCATCACGTCAGGTTGTTTATATAACGGCTTTTCAAAATAAGGCGTTATATGGGAGGTGAAGCATATATAGGTTATATATAGGTTAAGCAAAAGAATAGGGCTGGACAGACGTACAGAGGGACAGAGAAAGCGATTCTGCATCGGTCCTTAAAACAATATGTCCTCAAAAATATTTCAAGCGATTTTTAGGTCAACTTAGGCTGAAAGTTGTACCTCTATGTCGACTGTGGATGTGTTGCTCCAACTTTGTTATTTCCTTGCAAAAACTGATGACAAAAGAAAGCAGAAGAAGAACGGGTCGATTGGCATTTTCGAGTTGATCGGAAATATGTGCGCCTTATGGAATATCCATTGCACAGTTTGTGGTGTTGCGCACGCCTTATAATTTCCCAGGTATATGTCTGTGTTTGTTTAACTAGCACTTTTTAAAGCCATCACGGAAGGATGAGGGGTATACGCGTTTTGCCAAAATGTTTGCAACTTAGCCCAGAAGGAAGCTTCAGAGACCCCACAAGTATATATATTCGTGATCAATATCAAATTTTGAACCTATTTAATTATGTCCATCTGTCCGTCTGGCCGTTTGTCCATCTATGTAATGTCTGTTGTAAATATTTGCCTGCCCACGAAAATCAAGCTATCGACTTTAACTTTGGTAGAAAAATTGTCCACGCCTACCCAATATAAAGTTTTATTTATTTTTTTCACACTACTTTCATAACGAGCAGAAACAAGTTTCAAAAACCCTCTAACTTGTATGTGCGTCTGTCCATCTGTCTGTCTGCCCAAGTACGTAGTATCTGTGGTAAAGATTCTCTTGTTAGGGAATATGAAGATATCGCCAATTAATATGGAACAGAATTTGGAAGTGATCTAAACTTTTCAAAGGACACACCTAGAATACCCACACGCCTGCCTATACGACACAAATTTTAATTTTCAAAATACGAAAAATCAATTCCTTCACTTTTCTTGTCTTTTTCGGGATAACGTTGATGGGCATAAACGCATCGCTCATGATCCAACATAGTTTTCTTACTTGCTACATTGTTGCTTAGTTTATTTGATAAGGGGTTCAAACTGAGGTCGTTTTCAGTGACTTTGTCAACGACCCATTGGAACAATTAAGCCGAAACGCAAGCAGAATGCTTATCAGACATGTACCTTTAATCTGAACACTTTGCCAATGAATACCTGCATAAAGGAAACTTCAGTGAAAGATTGCTCAAGTGTTTACTAAGCCGCGCCGTGTGTGAATAAATAAACACGCGTTAAAACAGCCTAACTTGTTAAGATGCAATTTACGCATTTTGGAGTGATCATCATTTCAGCAATCTATCAAAATGCTTATTAGTTCTTATTTTTGCTTTCCTTATTTGTGCTCTTCAAACGAGTGTTAGTTATTATGTGGTAAGTGACCGAAGCAAGCAAGGATTTTGCATTTTCCGCCCTAATGATTAAATAAAAATAAAGAAAAAATTTTTTTTTTCTTCTTTGAAGAGAAATTATGAAACGAAAAGCGGTTCATTTATAAAACATGCAATGTATGCTTTTGGTCGTCGTCCACAACTCTCCCAGATAATAAATGTGGCGCATGCATCACTTTTATGCAATCATTTCGCTTTCGTCTTCATTGCTGCGGGCGTCTTAATTCATTTATTTTGGAGTGTTTTCACAAATTTAACAGACGTAGACTTATGAATTTCAACGATGTTAAGACATTTCCTTCGTTTCATGTGATGTTCTTTATCTGATGAAATTTTAATTTTTTCTTGATTTCAGCTGACATTCCAAAAGTACCAATAATCACCGAAATACGCTATGTGTGAATAGACTGTCACGAGTGATTTCAGAGGTAGAGTGATTGCAATTACAATTAGAAGTGTTGATCAGATACCTCGGCGAGAAGAACCATCGCTATCTCCAGATAATGAGAGTAAGGGGCGTAAGGCGCCTACTTTCACTTTGTATTACATGGCAATATAGAAAAAAAAAAATATTATTTGTGCAGAGGCTAAGTTACAAGTTTCAAAATAAACCCATACGAATAGTCATGAATGGAGCAAAAATGTAAGCGAAATTACTTTCAAAAATATTAACTTCAAGAATATTGTTTCAAACACAAGCCATTCCTCTAATCTCACGCAACATGTTCACAGAGGGAATACACAGAGAGAATACAGAGGATGTCAATCCGAATCCGATTTTAACTATTGCTACGGAAATCCCAAACCCAGTTCATGCTAACTAATTGATTTTTCCCACGTAATAAATTCCCTGGAGAGGGAAAACCCAAGTGCACATTCGCGGCGCGTCATGGAGCTGCCGGCGGACGAAAACGTTTAGCGGAAAAGCAGGTTAACGGATTAAAAATGAAGCCATTAACTTAGGTAATAGTGATATGTTTGTAAAAGTGTACATAAACAGACTGTTTGCGGAAGGCAGAGTCAGTCGGTCGAGAACATTCGAGTCGAAAAAGAATATTAGCGTTGAGAAGTCGAGAGTATTGCCAAAGTAAACTGTGAATAGTCCTACCCTTAAGCAAATTGATTGTAAACAAAAGTGTCTTGTAGTGAAGAGGTGCAACGTATTTCTCTTAAAAAGAATATCCACGATCCAGTGATACGAACCGTATCCGAGATAAGCGAATTTCGTAACAATGTGTTAATAAAAAAATTTCAAAGAAGTTATTATAATAAATTTCAACCGAAGCTTTTTCTATCGTACTCTTTCATGCAATAGTTCGGCTTAAATAAGAGCAAACATCACTTTAATAAAATTTCTTTAAAAGATTTTGGAAAACTTAAACAATCGTAGAAGCGTTTGTCATAATTTTTCCGTTGCTTTCCGCAATTTTTTATTAAAAAACAATTTTTTTTTGTTTATTTTTGTTTACTTACTCAGTATGATAATAAGACACACAAATATGGCACCGAGCGCTCCCATGCTTAGCTTTAATCTTTGCCCTTCTTGCACGAGTTCACAGTTTTCACCCCAATAACCTTCAGGACATATGCAGCGATAACGTAAACGAGGCTCAAGATTTATGCATGTGGCGCCGTTTAGACAGGGCAAATCCAGACATTCATTGCGATCCACACAGCCCTTGGTATCGGACGACATGACGCGACCTTCACTGCAACTAAATAATGCAATAAAGAATATTGAAATTTTTTAATAAAACATATGCTGAAGCAGCCAAGAGATGAAGAAATAAAAAAAAAAATCTTGTGGTATCACTCGTTAAACATCTATCCTAATGACATAATAGACTACTGTAGACAAGACATGTGTGCATAAATAAAAAAAAAAAAAAAAAAACGCAAGCGCTTACATATAGGAAATGCAAATGGAACGCGTTTAAAGCACACAACGGTGATGTGCTTACAAAATGAAGGGAAGAAGAAAACAGAGTTAGCGAAAAATGTTTAAACGGAGTACGAAAAAATCCAGCATGAACAACATATTCCTAAAGAGCATGGCAGAGAGCTAGTGAATTTTAAAACTTGGCCTTTAAGTTCTGCTGCTTTGTTCACAGCGCAAAGCACACACGCCCGCATAGCTGCACTTTATATACTCCATCCCCCAGGAGAGAAGGGTGCCACTTTATCTTATCAATATCGTGGCTAGCACTGGCACTGGCACTGGCAGGGAACTTGGATGTGAGACAGAGCAAGGATGAAGGGAACGGTTGGTCACCGGACTACTATGTGTGTCATTGTGTAAACTATATATACTACTCATAAAAATGTACATACATGTCTATAGACATATACATATACACACAAATATATATGCAAACATAGATAAACAAGTTAGATATGCAGCTATACTCGCACGAATGTGTGCAATACTAGGAAATTTGCACATTATCCGTAAAACTAATCTTATAAAAAGAGGGATAACTCAAAGATGAGTGCATTCATACATTCTTTTGGTTCCTCCAAGTGATTTGCGTATTGTTTGTGCACTTAAATCTTGTGTATTTAAGATTGTTTGTATGGGTGTGAGCGTGTATTCATATTTGCACAATGTCAGCCAGTAATTCGAGAATGTTGATAACTGCCGTTGTACGTACGTGTATGGGTATGTCTAAGCTTTTGTTACTCTCTGCATAACTAATGATGTGGAAAATGTTTGCAGCTGCCTTGCTGCTGCCGGTGTTGCATGAATCCCAGCGATCGTATAATCTATTTAAATACTTTTATGCATATGTGCAAAAGTATGTGTCGATAGGCACATATAAGCATGTTACTGAAATCTGTGACATTCCAACACAGTTCCACTTATGATGTATCTGCAGCACACAGTATCGAGGATGTAGTTTTAGTGCTCACATAGCGCAGTCGTTTCAAGGAAATTGATATTAACATGCCTTATGTTGGCATATCAATTCATCATTTTTATGGAGAGAATTGCACATACTCATGCACGTCCATACACCTACACATACGTCGTACTTCAACATTATTATATTAGTTTCTCTCATTCTGCATAACGTAGTAGTCTATGATTGCAAGAAGAAACTTTTTGGTGAAGTGTACAACTTATGAGAAAGAAAGGCAATCCTTTCTTTACCCCGATAATGAAGATAACAATCATGATAATGATGATTACGATAATAATAATATGGACAATGAGTAGAACGACAACTAGAACAGCAACTAGTATTACAACGCCTTACAATTGCCGATTGTGTTTATCTCAATTGTTACTGTTGTTGTTGTTGTTGTTGTTGTTGTTGTCTCTACGCTCTAATGTATTGAATAGTAACGTAAGGAAATGTCAAGTTTCTAATGGTTAAAGATAAAGCTTACGTTGATGATAACACTTTACGTTTATTTCCTTTTCCTTTACGTTGTATTAAAACAGTAGCCGGGATATGTAAGGAATCTGTTTAGCATACTACTACATTGACTAGTCAATATTCGGAAACACAAACAATAGTATTGTGGAGTTTATCATGTCATTCAATCATGTTTACTGACATACATTTTAATTGCATGTGCCCTTGTACTCCGCATAAGTGCGTACGAGTGCACTGCATCTCGCCCAGTGCTTGTGAATGTGTTCGCATATAACATGTACGTGAATGGGCCTAAATGTTAGTTGATTTGTAAACAAAATATAACACAAATTCGAAAATAATAATAGTTTACATGACTTAATGAAGATAAACTTCGCACTAACTAGGCTTTGCTTGTTATGCTAATATTGCCTAAGGTTAACGCAGCAACAAACAACTTAATTTCTAAATATTTGAATTTTTTAATAGCTTTCATGCTTTTTTATACAATCAAAATCAAGCACTCAAACAAAGTTAAGTTTCTCCTACTGATGGCTATTATTACGTAAATATTTAGCTCTTAATGGCCAGTCACCAGAACAAACTTAATATGCAGCTCATGTGTATGAGGTATTAAACCGCAACGAAAATGATTCTAATCTTCTATGAATCATCACAACCAAATTTTGCCATGCAATTTATAAGCATGTTCAGCAGTTAAGAGCAATAAGGGTTACAGAAACGACGGTAATATGAGTATGTTTCCCATGTGACTTGGCTTCAATTAAAACTCATATACTTTAAGCACAGCAAGCCCAACACATTCTAACTACATTCATAAACCTCAGAATTTATACTTAACCATCCCAGACTTACAATAATTGTAAGTAATGTACAAAATATATATATACATATGTAAGAATCGTGAAGAGTTCACGATCACCACTAAGAGAACCGAAAACGGTTTTGATCCTACCTTCTCAGCAATCGTACACTGGGCAAAATTGCAGATACATCGTAAGGCGTCAGGCGGTTACAAGAGAGCGCTCCAATGTTTTTCGTGGCTTTCCGAGGTTTTCTATTACAACGTAGTGTACAATGGTTTAAGAAGAAATGTAGTAAACAATGGAGGAAAGAAGGCTTGCAATAATTTTATGCGATTTTGCAGAAAATGAGCAAAAGTCAGTGTCTTCATGGACTCGCTTCAACTTGAATATGCGGTATAAAAACCTGGAAATGATTGTCGAGCACCGAGTGCGCCAAACAAGGAACCGAAGCACCCAGCTTACAGTTTATGTTAAAAACTGTCACGTTTCTTATTTTATACATATAGGCATGTAGATACGATAGAAGAATACGATGATGATCACATAGTCTTTAGCAAACAAAATATACTAGATACACTCTGCGAAGCAGACGCAACTAAAGAGCATTTTCCATTGCTCTGCTAAGAATGCAGTGCTTGTTAGGTACATATATGCAAATGCACAGTCATCAAAATGCATACTTTATGTATAGGCGGTTGGTAACGAGAATGGCTCAAATTTGTCAGGGCCCAGGTTCGCAGTAAAACGTAAACTGACGCAACTCCATCTTTCTAAACAAAAATTTGTGGGTTTTTGCTCATTACCCACAAATTATGAAAGGTAGAAGACTGCATTTTTCCAGGTTTACTTTACAAAAAAATCCACTGTTTATGTGAAAAAATCGGCCATGCCCACACAAAGTTACAATTGATTAAATTTCCGTTTCTCATTTTGTTGAGGATACTCTTATTAATCATAGGGCAAACTATTTTGCGCATCCCTCAAATGAAGATATGTTATGTGTCGAAAAATATATTATTTCTAAAATAGGTATGGAAGCCACCACGACGTGGTGGATTAATTTTTTCTTAACAATACTACCAATACGGATATTAAATAAAAGGCATTGAAGAGAAGAATGCGAGAAGCTACGTGTGTTAGTTCGAAATTAAATACCGCGGACGTCACGACGCTGTGGATTAATTTTTTTCATCGCAATGTCGTCGATACGGTTGTTAAACAGAAGGACGTGAAGAGTAGTATGCGAAAGCTAAGCGTGCTAGTTCTAAATTAATGATGATGGACGTCACGGTGTGGTAGACTAAATTTACTAACAATACCCGAAGTAGAAAGTGAAGTGAACGATGAAAGACCCATTTTCTCTCATTCACTTGCTTATGACAATAGATGAAAGCATGGAACGGCGAAGATTCAAATGGTGGTGGGTATGCGCGACTCGGCCCCAGCCGAATATAACTTTCTTGCTTGTTTCATGTATTAGCATTTTTGGTGTATGCTTAACTTCCAATCCTTCCAAGAGCGTCATTGCATTCCGAAATAGTTGTAAGGATAATTAGATGTTGTTAAAAAAGTTGTTGATTATTTTTGTAAAGTATAAGCTATTGCTTGTCATATTTTTTAAAAACGAAATTTCTGTCTTTGTTAGAAAATCTCCGTTGAAAATCTCTGTTGAATTAATCTTTTTTTTTACGTATTTAGTTTACTGTTTTTTCAAAAAGGTAACAAGTACATGTTATATCAAGGTAAGCAAAAACAAAATAATGGTTATTTCTGTATATATTGTCCTCCAATGCGAATAATGCAACAATACAGAGTTGATGCTTAAATAAATAAAAAGAATCTATACAAACATGAAAAATTCATTATAAAAATAAATATTAATAACGTAATGAGTAAATGATATTTGCTGCACTAATTTGGAAAAACTACTTTCTTCTATATCCAAGGTATGTATTACATGGATTTCGTTTTAGACTACAAAAAGAAAAAAAAAAAAAAAACTACATTGATAAAATAAGCAAATTAAACAAGTAAATAAAATAAAGTAAAATCATTATTTTGATTACGATGTGTAGTAAAGCAGCTTCTTAGTAAACCTTAATAAAAAGGTATCTATTTTCAGTTTGCTCTCTGGCTTAGCAGAGTATCCTAACTATGCTGACCACACGAAAATACATTACGAATAGTAGAGATTTTTTGATTAATTTTCGAAGAGGGAGCAAAAGAAACCATAAACTCACTAACTGAGCTAATGTGAAAAATAAAAACAATATCAAAGAATTCCTTGAACAGAATAAAATTGAAAGAAAACTAATTTACCAGTAAAATCTATTGTGACCAGAGCGAAGAGAGTGAAAAAGGAAGGGAAAATGCATGTAATGGATACATCAATAATCTTTAAGCAGCTGTTGCAACATTTATTGCCTTAATGTTTGTGATGCATGCAATTGATTTTTCATTTTGTTGGCCATTTCGTTTTACTTACACAGGCACACTCAACGCAAGTACACTCATGTACACTGAATGAAAATGATTGCAGTAATATCCCAACTATTGATGTTGGTTTCAATGAAAGAGTTACGTTTACTATTCTACTTACGTGCATTCGTACTCGTTCCACAAGTCTACACAATCAAATGGATCCGGACATATGATATTCGAACAGGGCCGATTCGAAGGGCAATTGCGTTCTAAATTGCGGGCCATCGTTGCCTGGCCCCATTGCGTACCATTCATAGAGGGCGGTAGAGGTAAATGCTTGCCATCCAATCTGCATTGAATTCGTGTTCATGTGCATGCAAAAGATGGGAATAAATATTAATAAACATTTTTGAAACACTATAACAAGCTAACACAATAAAGGTTCAAATTTCAAAAGTTCATGATAGAAAGAAAACCGAATGCTTTTTTTTCATATATGGCATATATGTAAACCAAACATCTGGTTCTGGATATCCAAGTCATTAAATGAAATATTTTTGATGTATGATAATTGTTGATGTCATTTACGGATCCTACACGCAAACACACGTACCAAAGGGGCATGTTGTTAATTAGACCTTTTAAATGATTTCTAAGAATTTCCAGTTTGAAATGCAATGTAATGGTATTAGTTAGTCATCCGGATGATGGTGAGTGCGGTTTTCAAACATAAAAACTGTTTACCATTTCGTCTCCATGCTTTCTCAGCACCTGAATATACATCTACTTTCTTTTTTTTTTTAGTTTATATGAGTCCTTGCGAATGTCTTGCCAAGTTTCAGGAACAAATATTTCAAATTCATCAACGATTATATGTTCAAATAGATTGCTATGATTGAGGAAAACTTGTATTTTGCCAAAGCGAGATGTGTCTTAATTTAACTACAAGAGGAGTGAAACATACGCTGTGTATTGAGTGCCATTTAAGTATAGCTAGCAAGGCCAGTTTGAATTAATACATTGGTATAATGTTAAAGAAGAAGAATGGCGATCCGCGTGGACGAGAGTTTAGATTAAATAAAGTCAATTAAAATACAACCGCAGGTAACTGTAACCACCTTTTCTTTGCATAGAATTAAAAGAAATTTTCATTTTCTTAAAACTCACAATCCCGTATTGCTCTCATATTTGCTCTCCTCGTTTTCCGCTTTTGTAATTTGTAAGCGTAAAAACACCTTGCTTGGTCGCGGTAATGATGGTTAAAGTTTCGATACCCAAACAGAATAATAGTTAGCGCAATTCAGTGACAACAGTGAAAATGTTTTCAATATGCTTAGCGGGCATGTCAAGCTTAAGAGTTGATGCTGACTACAGTCAGCGCACAATTTTTTTGAAACTGAGAGTGACGACAGTAAGCTGCCCCTAGACTTGCAACCTGCGTCGATTATTTATTCCATCGCTAATAACGTTAAACGATATATATATAGATATATATACAAACATATGGGAAAACATCCGATCTATTCTCTAAGACTATTTCTACCAAGTGTGTCCAAGGACACCTTTTAAAATATTGACTTGATTTTATATATCAAGTTTATCAATTTTTTCTCAACGTTTCGGTGTTTTGTAACATTGTCCAACGTTGGATGATTTCACAAAACCAATTGGCCATCTTCGTCCACGTTAGAAAACCTTGTGTGACACACACAAGTGGGAAAAGAGGGATGACTTGCGATCAAGAACTTCGCAGCAAACATCTGCTCCAAGAACGCCGCTGCTGATCATCCACAATAGTATGCGTTACTCTATCGGCAGTAACTTCGATATACACTTAGGTGTTCCTTGTTACGAAGTACACCAATTTAACGGTCTTTTCTCCCGTGAACACTTAACAGTGTTACTACGGGGACAAGGAGACGTGTAGGCGGATTAGTGGTCTGCACGACGCCTAGTGAGCTTTGCACCTGCCGCAAAAAGTAATCTTTTGTCTGCAATCATATTTCACACACAAAACGCATGGGTGTTATACAGATAAACGATAGCTGAGAATGTTTAACCGAGAGATTTTTTATCCCAGCTTGGAGAAAACCTTGCAGCTGTGTGCGAAAAACCTTATGTAAAATCACTTCGTTTTCGAGAAGGGAAAAACGCCAAGAAAAGTATTGCTTAGGTAGTAGAGGGAGTAGAATTTGTTCCCAGTGTAAAAAGACATACATGTGAAAGGTGGGTTGTACGACAACCGTTCATAAGTATAAGGTGTGGCATTGAATAAGGAAATGCTTTCTTAAAAGGTTATGTTATGATTATTACTTGTTGTAATAAACAACAATATCACAAGGTTTTGTTTTGTTATTTCACAAAATTAAAATGTAAAAGCAAAATAAATAAACAAATAAATGAAAGGAGATAACTATTTAATAATTATGAAATTAAGAAATGAATATACACAGAATCGCGGTGGAATGAGGAGTAAGCGATGCTCGGCTCGGCTCGGAAAACGAATATAATGGCCAGAATACTCTACAGGTCTAAGGAGTAATTATCTTTATAAGGAAAATATAAAAATTTTTAATTTTATTTTTTATCCTCTATAATGGCCGTAAATTTAGGCGCTCGTGCTACATACCGTTTTCTATCCAGCAAATTGAAAAAATTTCCTTTTGATGCCTTACCACTCGTTGCCTGCCATGTTTTAAGATTAAGATTACTAATTATAGTCAGTTGTTACTACAACGTCTGCCTGCATTTATTTACCCAAGAGTCAATGAAGTCCAAGAAAATGTTTAACAGGAAAGCAGCGAAAATTCTTACAATTTTTCCTTTCTTCGAATTATACAACTTTTTTAAAATGTTGAGTCAGTAGAAGCTAGCCTAATACCACACACTTTACTGAGCACTAAAGCGCTGTAATGCAAGCACCAACAACCTAAGCCAACGGTAGCGTTCAAGCACAAAGTATTCGAACACACCGAAAAACAAGTCACTTAGTTTTGTAACATTACCATCATCAATTTCACTCACCTGATATCATCTAGACAACTGCGCTGGAAATCTCCTAAGACTTCAAAAGTCTTTACACCGGTGTATTCTGCTTTGCCACCTGCATAAACGCCTTCTTGTTTGTCAACTGATAACCATTGATGTCCAATATAACGAAAAGTTTCATTATAGCGCCTACCCTCGCCGCCGTCCAATTCAATGACAGCAGCAGAACCGTAACGACTAACTCTCACTACATGCCATTGGCCATCATTAACAGAAATAGCGCTCAGTATTAAGTGCTGTTCTTCAGCTCGCAGCGAATTTAAATTGAAACGAAGATGTAAATAACCCTGTTGCAATTCCAGTATTGCATATTCACGCTGATGTTGATCACTGACTCGGAAAATTTCACCTTGTAATTCACGAGTGCGAAATCGTAATTGCAACTGGGTAGCAAAACGATCCGGTTCAAAACTTAAAGCAAATTTTACATAACTTTGTGGTTTAAAAGTGGTGGGTATGGTGGGTATATTACAAGTAGGTCCCGTCCAACCGGGTTGGCAGTGACATTTCGCTTGCACTAAACTGGCCACGCAGTTGCCATGTTCCCAGCAGCGTGAGGTATGCTCGGTTTTCATGCACACCTCATCGGTTTGCGGACAACCGGGATAGCTATTGCGAGCCATTGCCGGAAAAGCCAAATCATAGTGCTCCGAGTTGTGCACGACGTTGCGTATGCAACCATCAAAACCTTTGGAAGAAAAAGCATATTGCCAACGAAATAGCGTTTGATCGAAATGCTGACGATACAAGCCACCCAATTGTAGAGGTGTGTTTAAGTTTAAGGCCTCATTAAAAGGTGGTATAACTCCACCAGACTGGCAAGAACTGTCGTCGAATTCAGATAGCGTACCATCTTCCATTTCATAGATGTCTGCAGAACGACAAAAATCCACAACCAATCGTACGGTTTCGCTATCCCAGAAAATATCCAACCTATGCCACACACCGTCTCCTAACGTTTTCTTCGTTTTGACTCTCAGTTCTAAAGTCCCTGAACCGAAGTCCAACAACAAGCGTGGGTAACCTTGCTCCAATTCGATGGCTATGAAATCTGTTATAACGGTTTCTTCAATTTTAGGCGGCACTATTGGTCCATTGTACATAATTAAGCCGTCTGGTTCTTTAGTTATAAATTCCAAACTTAGATGCGATTCTTCGCAAAGCTGCAGAGGAGGATACCAGGCCCAACCGTTCCCGCGAAAACTACGCGTACTCTGTTGGCAGCGGGGACCATTATAACCGATAGGACACGCTACACATTTGGGGCCATTCCGTGTCTCAACACAACGGCCTCCATTAAAACAATATATTGTGCGGCAGGAATTTTCGCTACTAAAATTACGTGCTTTACATGTACAGACTGCACTCAAATCCAATCGCACCCCAACTAGAGCAGTTTTATTCGCATTTACAGTGTATGGTTGTCGATTAATTTCTGTTCGACTCGAACAAGAGCCTACACAATGCTTTTGCTCTTGTAAGCACTCATCAATGCCCACCATTGTGATATTGAGATCTACTTCCCGTTCAATTTCCTCACGCTGCATCAACACTACGCCATTTAAACGCACTGCTTTAAAATAAGGTTGTTGATGGGCTGAACGTGCAGCAAAATGAACATCCGTTGTCGCTCTCGACTTCAGTTGCACACTAAACACATCTACGTTGTCACGTTCGATATATAAAAGTTCGGCCAATTTCTCGCGAAAACGTTCTAACTTAGAGCGCACCTGTTTTTGTTGTCGATAGTCCCAGGTACGTACGAATTCTTCATCCGTAATGCCCTGCAGGCGCATAGATCCCGCTTGTTGTACTGCCTCTTGAGTAATATCCCGCACAACAACCGTCATATTCGCCGGCACGTCTACTTGCCCTTGCTCTCGATCGTACACTTTGAAGCGAAGATTATAGCGCCCTCGGCGAGTACCTGCCCTCATGGTGACAATACCGGTATCAGTGTCTAATTTGAAACGTTGTTGTTCCTGTGCTTCCCAATAGTACTTTTTGTCGGGCACATCCCAATCATCCAAATCATGCACGTAAACACGACCAATTGAAGTGTCCTGCGATTGTCCTTGGTAATTATACACAAGCACTTCCTTACTTCCTGGAAACATTTTATTATCGTTAACGTCACCAATAACAACAGTTACCGTACTGGTGCCGACCATAGCCGGCACGCCGTTGTCTTTAATTTCGATGGGTATGTAGTATGACTTCTGTTGTTCACGGTCGAATGGACGTAAAGAAGAGATTATGGCCACACCATTACTGCCGTCACCTCCTAAACGTGTTCGGTAAGCAAGTGTATTCACACGTGTGACGTTGTGGGTAACACGTAACAATATTCAATGTTGTTGTCGTCATAGTTATCAAAGTCGATATTGTTGACGTTGTTTTTTGAGATGGGTATGACCACCACACATACAAATTGCCATTAGCCGTTATAGACGGCAACAAAAGCCAATTTCACATGAACAAATGAACAAAAAAAATGAAATGTAAAACAAGAGATTGAAATTTAGTAAAATGCTGCTATACAGGAATTAATAAGAAATAATAAGAAAGCTCAGCCGTGGTTCTTAAAGTTGGTGTAAATTGATAAAAAGTGTGGCAAACGAAAAATTAAAATTTTCAGTACCATTTTTCCCATGTGTTAGTTTAACATATATATACGTTTCTTTTTTCATTACATATTCTTTGAGTATGTATGTACGTTTGAAATGCGCCTTTAAAGTTTGCTTTCACTTCATCACTTTCCACTACACTTACTACACTGGTAGCAATGTAATGATTGTTAAGGTTTGTATACATATATACCTTGAAAGGCCGTGATTCTATTTGGAATAATCAAGAGCCAAACAAGGTGCAGAGTTGTCTGCAACATACCAAAAGGCGTACTTTGTTTTTTAATTATTGTAATGAAAGTTAATTATTTTTCAGCTTAGATACGAAAGAGGTCAAGTTTTGCACGAAACTAACAAATAATGCATCCCAATAGTAAGCAAACATTGTTCTGCCCGACGACACCCTTTCCAGAAGCAACATTCATAATTTTGTTCCGTTTTATGTACGCGTACAGTGCATTCAAAGATTTATACTTACTTCTGTCATATTCAATTTTGAAACTCGATCTTATTGCATCACTAGCTAATGGATCTAAACGAAAGCTGAATGGACCACTATTCCCCCGAGCTCGATCGTCGGCGTCTTTGGCGGCTACTTCAATTATTTTGCGCGGGCTAAGATTTTCCGTTAATACTGGACGATAGTCTTCTTTTAACTGGGGAGCATTATCATTGACATCCTTTACAATTACCGTTAGGGTAGCGGTGGCAGTACGCGGTATACTGCCATCATCTATTGCTAATATTTGCAATTGATGTCTCTCTTGTGTTTCTCGGTCCAAGAAACGCTGCACGCTTACAGCTCCTTGATCGCTGATAGCAAATTGACGTTTACGATTAGAGGAACGTACTAGCTTGTAAGTAACTTTACTTTCTCCCGCCTGATCGGCATCTGAAGCTTTGAATTGCTCTAATATGGTACCAAGTTTCGTATCCTCATAAATCGAAACTTCTATGTGTTCTCGTTCAAAGCGCGGACTATTGTCGTTAATGTCTCGTAATTTTACAACCACCCAAGAGTAGGCCACATGATATTTATCGGTACGGCTATCATTACCGTTGTCATTCACCTGGATGCGAAAGCGAAAACCACTGCTTTGCAGGGGATCTTCGTAATCGAGGGGTTGTACGATTTTCAAAGATCCAGTGCCATCAGCGTTCCGTACCATCGCGAATTTTTCAGCACCAAAACCACTATTTGGCACCACTTTGTACTGAAAGCTATTCGTTTCATCTTCATCTTGTACCGTGACAGTTAGTATAGGTGTCTCAGGTAAAAAAGTACCATTGGTTTCATCTACCTCTGTCAGCCATTCGTCTTTAGTGAATTGCGGAGGCATGTCATTTAGATCTTTTACTTTTATGGAAGCTGTACCGGTACCTATTGTGCAACAGTGGCTTATGAGAAAAATCGTTTCTTATTCAATGAATAAAACTCACCCTTCAATCCCCCACCGTCCATTGCTACTACTTGTATTGAATAATCAGGTGTTCTTTCACGATCCAGACAACACACCGATGTTTTTATTGCGCCCGTAGCAGGTTCAATTTCAAATATCGGCGCTCCTGTCTCCTCTTCAATAACATTCTTCTCTATCGAGTAGACTAGCTTGGCATGAGTACCCTCATTCGGATCGTCATAGTCCACGGCTGACATAGTCATTACAGTCATGCCGGCGGTACCATTTTCAGTAATGTTACCATAATAGATGCCCTGTGGGAATAGTGGGCTATTGTCATTGATATCTTTTAGATTAACTTGTATATCCGCATAGCCAACAAGACCTTCACCGCCTTCATCCTGGGCAAACACTGTGAAACGCCACTGCGATCGACCATTCGGCTGATCACGATCTAGGGGCTAATTGTGGAAAATAAAGAAAAACGTTTTTTATTATTTCCAAAAGGTAAATTCATTGCCAGAGCCAGAGGATATAATAAAAATAAACATATATCGGAGGAAGTTCCATTTTATGCGTTATTCTTTTGCAACATAGCTCAGAAGGAGAAAAGAGACTCTGCGTAAGCGCTTTATCGTTGCACGTTAACACATTTCTAGGTTATGGTACATATGTCTATAAGCAACTCTCGCCGTTATGATACGCTAAGTTAACAAAAGCCGATTTTATATTAAACGCAACTTTTGTGAAATCACCTTCTTTTCTTTCTCTTTCTCTACTTATATCAATGAACAATAAAGTGTTAAATGTCAAAAGCATTCGGCAAATTGCTGTTGCATTTCATTGTGAAGTAACAATAACCGCGATCCGAAAGCGCAACGATTCTGCCATAAAGGCATGTTTGTATGAATTGCTCATAAATTTAGGTGAAAGTAATAAATAAATTATAAACGTCGCTAGACGAATATTCAACGCCTTTCTAAAGCAATCATATATAAACGCGGAAGTGTACCCACGCAGTTCAAAGACCGTTTTTAGTTTTGATATTCTACACGGAATATTTCGAAATATTTCTCGTATCCACTACTGCAGCTTCCTTGATTTGTCGATATGTATCAGAACGATATTTGTTGGAACTGGAACGCTTTTCAATAATAATTTGTACAACTTATAGGATATTTTGAGGCACATACCGACGCCGAATGACTTAATGGACTTTGATATGATGGAAGATGAAAACAAAGTGCGATAGAAGAACTGGTGCGATATAATTTCTTAAACAGTGTACAAAAATCGCGGGCGTGCTGTGAAAACAATGAAATCTTTGTTCGAGAGGAAATCTTTACATCACTTAACGTAAAATTTTATTATTTTTTTTTCTTAAATATTTTCATATAAGTTTTTATAAGCCTTCACTCTGTATATGTGAAATTTCAATGTATTTAACTTACCTTTAATACAAAAATATCACCTGTTGTTCGATTTATATCAAATTTACTGTTATCTGGATTATCAGGATCAATACCCTGACCGGTGAGAAAATATACAATATTTATAGGCCTATCTACATCGCCATCGGTGGCGGTCACCTACAATCAAATAGAAAGTAATATATTAATAATGAAATACTTTTATTTAATGAAAAAATTATAAAACCAGACCATAACACACATTTTAACGAATTAAACTTAAATCACTGAAGAGCGTCGTGCATAACGCAAACAAATGCATTTATATGCAAATTTATGAATATTGTGTGCGTATAAGCACACAGTCGGGGAGCTTTATGCTCGACCAATAAGTCGAAAATCGGCTTTTATTTTGTGCACAAGCCAGTAATTTACATTTTATATAAAAATTTACAAAAATTTATGACGCCACAGGAAAAATGTGTAAAAAATGAAAAAATACTGCAAAGAATTAAAAAAAGGTTTTTAAAAATGTCATTCGTTTATGTGTTCGCAAGCGTTGAGGGAATTCAGGGAATGCCTCTAGAATAAGAGCGGGTATTAAATTCACTACTAGTATTACAGCTGCAGTTGCAACATACATTATTTTCGCAAGGGTGATGTAATAAAATTGAATTCTTGACTGTCTATGCATACATATCGGTGTATATTGTCTTTTTAAGCAAGAAAACAATATAAAAATATATGACTGTCACAATTTTCGTTCCTGTTTTATTCGTCGTTTTCCGCTCGCCGTCATTACAAAGGAAGGGGAATTCAGTTCAAATTGATACATGTATGCGGTCATCGTGATATGTTCAAAAAACGATCAGCCGTACAATAAATATAGAAAAGTTATTGAAGAGCTACAAAAAACATTTATTTATATATCATTAACAACAAAAACAATTCAAACGGAATCGTTTAAATCTTGAAATAGTTCAAAGAATGTACCAAAGTGCCCATAAAACCTTTTGGCGATGAAAATATTATCAGTTAGCAAAATTAAACCGTAAAGTTCAGTTCGGAAAAGCATTGTCTCCCTTGGACGAAAACTCTAAACATCCTTGAACTAAAAAACACAGTGGACCTTTTGGTTATAAAAAAGGCTTTGCGGTTGCTGTTTTATTAAAGCTCAGAGTTTCCATGATTCAAAGCGAGCGTAATTTTGTCCTGTGTTCACTCTATAAAATAGAATCGTTTATATTGAAACCGACTAACAATCATTAAATTCAATTTTACATAGGAAGGTAAACGCCTTAAGGATATCAATTCTTTTTATCAACTCAATAAGCGGCTTTTGAACCCTGTAGAGAGTATGGGGAAAGAAATTGTTTTCCTGGAATCTCGTGCTCTTCACCAATCGCCCCGGAACGCCTGTGTTAAATAAATTCCTGCTGGGAAGCTACAAGGTTCTACTATACACACCGTTTAACGTTCTAGGCTTTGTTATACACTCGGAACTTGCTCCTCCGGCAAAGTTACCAATCAGTGTTTCCAACTAATTAACGACTTGAAACTCATTTGTGGTACTTTATGTCGTTCTGACCCTTTTTGTATAATAAACTTACATGTCGGAATAGTAAGCCCAAAATTAGGATATGTTTTCTCACTCCTATTGGAGATTTCAAATAAGAATCTCTTGAAATTGTGCAGAATTCAATGGAAACGTCTTCGTTTGGCTCTTGGTGACATGAAATTCACTCACACCCTAAGCTTAAAACAAACAGCAAACGTTATGTCTCTGCCCGAAAGATTTCGTTTGCTCGCCAATTTTATATCTAATAAAAAATTATTCAATGAGAATCGTCCGGCCTTATCTTTCGTTTATGATCTTCTATCAGGCAATTCTTCTCTTTAATTTTTTAAAATTTTTGCTAACAAGCTCAATAATTACAATATTCTAGGAACTGGTATGCTTGGTTTATTCAAGATTCCCTTTGTTTCACGTTATTTTCAGCCACTTATCAAGTTTTTACCTGCGATAAAATCTACAGTTACTCCCGCAGAAGGGCAAAGACGTTACTCGAACTTGGTTAGCACTAAATGGAAACATTTCACATCCACCTTCACTTATGGATCAAAGTTTGACAGTGTACGCAGCGGTCGCGGATTTCCAGATATGAACATGAAAGGTTTACTCTCAAACGACCCATGCAGCTCTATGTTTGCGGCTGAATACCTCGCGATCCTGGAAGCCATCCGTCCGATTGCCAAGTGCTTAGTCACAGAAGAAATTTCTACCGTGTCCCACAGTAAATCTGTCTTATCCGTTTTGCAACCCTTTCCCTCAGGTAAAGCTCATCCTTACGTATTAGAAATCAAATCTTTGTTATACAGTTCCAAACCTGATGCATTTTGTTTTCACCTTCTCTGGGTACCTGGTCACATGGTTAGTCTGGGAAATACCAGAGAATTCGCTTTGCCCAATAAGAATTTCATGTCCATGAGCAAAGCATAGACTTCGCCCATCCACTGTGTTTTCTATCTTCCGATCCTGTCTCATCTATCTGGACCTAACTGAAGTTTTCTGTTTCTGATACAGCTTGCGTGAAGCAATTCTCCCCCTCGACTGGGCAACGAGCAGTTCTATGCTGGCCACCATTGTTGCTGGCGGGGAAAGCGCTTGATAGGAAAGCAGAGGTGTTAGGTAGGCTACGCTTTCATTGGAGAGGGAATAGGTTTCCACCTAGCGCTCGGAGGCTAATAATCACTGTGGCTTCTTACCGGTACCGGTACGCCATCCAGCGCTAGGGCAGAGTCCTGCGTAACACTCCTAGAGGTATGTGATGTCACGATCTTTACTACTCAATTAATACTATACCCAATACTCGACTAATTATTAGATTTTTTCTTATTCGAGATGTTTTCGTTTTTATGGTTTTAAATATTTTTCCTCGATTTTCCTGATCAGTGAATTGCGTTGTTTTTATTTATTTATAATTTGTTTACGTTACTTTTTAACATTTACATTAACGTTTACAAATGGGTTTCAGCAAATATTTGTATGAATTTTTGCATGCGTGTCAAAAAGATTTTTGTGTTTGACGCTCTTATAAAATCTGCTGCAGTTGAACATATCTAATAAAAATATATGCGATATATTATGCGGACTTGGCCAAGTCTCTTCTAAACGCGATGCTTATAAGTAATACACAAAACTTGAGAAATCTTTGGGGTAGTGGAGAGGAACTAAAGGAACTGTTGGACCCCTTTTATTTACATTCAATGACTGTGGTTCAATATTCGACGTAAAGCGAATCGGTTTTTTTCTGCATTTATTTTCTGACTATTTATCGGTGCATAAATAACAACTCTTCTATATATTTTATAATTACAATCGAATCGGTTTTGTTATATTTTTTGTAAGATCCGATAATGCGTAGAAAAAGTGCTACAAAATAATTGTCGTTCGCTCATTTGATCGCCTATTGTCATATGTTCTATGATGTGGCGAGTGGGCGAGGCGATGAAATTTTGTTCGCTTTCCGGTTAACTCTATCATTTAGAGTATTTTTCATACACCACGTTTTCCGTGATCTGCAGTGTTTGATGGCGACTGCAACATAATGCAAAGCTATGTTTTTAAAATATGTTATTGAAAGCTTGTAAGACTTCTAGTAATAATATAATGCGAAAATTGGAAAGCTTTCTTAACAGTGCAGTTAATCGAAAATAAATATTATAATGAGCTTTACATGAGCATGAGGTTGAATTACGTCAATCATTGCAGAAAAACTAACAATAGATTATATGATGTTGTGAGAAAACTGCAAGATTTTCCTTCTTAACGTACGAATGTAATTATGTCGATGTCGTCAGCCAACTGAGTGAAAACTTTTCATATTGCATTTGAATTCAAGTTGAAAGAGTCCGTGCTTTAAACATTCATTTATAAAGTTATAACGAAATTGTGTGATTTCTTCCTTTTGCTTAAGCTGTAGGAGAGTTATGTTATTTATCCCTTTTGTACAAACGCATCTGTCTAACGCGAAACTGTCAAAAGTGTTTAATATAATAAAATAGATACGAATTTATTACACATCCATTTTTCTTTGCTGTCTATTTCGATACCATTCGCACTTATCACAGAGCTCACTTAGTCATAATGAAAATGCTGCGCCATAAAATTTTTAACACTGCTGATGAATGAAAACAATACGACTACCTGTCATAGACATGTCTTCATGTGACAAGCGTATCATGTTCAATAAGTAATTCTTCACCACTAACACGAGAGAGCAATTATTTGCATTTCTCTTCACTGTTTTGCGCACAGAATTTGACTATTGTTATTTTAACTTTAGGTTTAAAATGAAAAGAAAAAAAAAACAATCGCAAATACTGCTGGCTCTACGATGCTTTCTAAAGGAGTTCATTGCCCGTAATAAACAGCATTATTTAAGTACAGGTTTTATTGCTTCTGCCGCATCCATCGATTGTTACGCAGTGGCGGAAGAGGTATTCTACTGGCTGCACATAACTTCTTTCCATGTGAGTGGGTAGTTTTCCATCACGCGATTGATGTTAAACTTGTAGGCATTTATGTTAATTTAAACAATAAAAAGATTGTCTTGTTCCTATATTGCGTGGTAGGGAGGGATTTGAGATGCGCCTACCTTTTGTCCTCCTCGCAATCACTTGCTGAATCTAGGCTTGTATGTCTATCCGTCCTTCTGTCTTATTTGAATTCTTCAGATATTTTGATGAAATTTTGTACATTGACTTATTTTGGCTCAAGAACGAACGGTATTGAATATCGTTTGCATCGGACCACTTTTTCGATCACTTCTCATATAAGGTCTTATTTTGAAAAATCGTTATATGAATAGGCTCTTTAGTAGCGGGCTGTAGCCCACTGTAATATTCGTAGTTATTTATGTCTATTGCATCTCATATCAAAACCAAATGATTATTTTTGGTGCCTTTATTATGGCGCACGTCGTTTTATTTTTGTCGATATTTTTTCACGAAAGTAGAATAGTTTGTTGGCCTGCTGACAGATTCCCTCGTTCGTGGAAAATTAACTCTATGTGGTACTTCCCCACAAAAATTGTAAGAGCACATGCATTGAAAGTTATAGAGGCATTGCTAACATCCAAAGCTCAGTATAACATCCAATTACTAAACGTTTGACACGTTCCGCTGCAGCAAACCTACAGTTCTCTCTCTCTTAGAATCTATTGTCACATTTTCAAAACGTTTTGCAAGCGCAGCCAAGCTGATGTTATGTTCAAGGATTATCATAAAGCCTTTGACAAAGTTAAGTCTGCTCTTATTGTCCTTAAATTATCAAAAATCGAATTTCCTCACTGTTTAGTAGACCGATCTTCGTGTTTCGTATTTAACTAATCGGACAAGAAGAGCCAAAGGAAACAAATCCGTCACCTGAGTTAAGATTTGTTTGCTTCGCCTGGTGTTACATAAGACCTTTATTTGGTGCTTTATTTCTTTTTTCCTGTTGTTAACGACCTTCCTAGTGTCATACAGAATTGTACCACTTCGAAAGGTTAGAGATGTAGAAATTCTTAATCGTGATGTCGACTATCTAGTGTCTGCTGTTTACTCTACTCATCGGCCCGCTGTATCATACTCCCTTCTGTCAAATTCGCCTTTATTAGCCTTTATCACTGATCTCGTAGGAACCGATGTAAGATCATTTAGATTATTATTTTATATTCCATTCCTCCGTTGATCGCAACGAGTGTGCTTTTCTTATTCAATTACAAAGGAAGAATTTTACTATGTTCAGACCCACACCTTATTAGCAATAGCAGGGTTATCGCTAATTTATTTTTCTCACTTAAAGCCGTTATTAGTCTTCGTAATCTGTTTGGTTGTCCAAAGAGCTCAGCGCACTCCGCAATGAAAACAATACATTTTTTACAAAATATGAGGAAAGCAGTTGGCTATCCGATTTTGTCAACTCTTAAAGCTTTCAGTGGATTGGGCTGCCGGATAGTTGAGTGCATAAGAGCGGCGACTACCAAGTCGATGTTCGCGGATTCACATCTCAGTGCGAGAGATCATACTTGGTGTAGTGAGTGCCCATTTGATAGAGACATAAAACACGTACTGTACACTAGGCTTTGTGTCGCTCCCTCTACATATTTCCCCACTTCTTTCTGACCATCACGTCTACAAAACGTGGTGATTGGCCATTTCAAAAAAAAAAATGTGTAATGCTGGCATTATAAAAATGAGAAACTCTTTGCAGACTGTTCCAATATATTTTTTTCTTTAAATTTCTTTATTCAAAGCATATAGTCATCGGGCTTCTCAAGTTCAGCCGTTCCAAAAATGTTGTATCTTATTATCTAAGATCTTTTGATATTTTGGTAATTTTTGCAATCTGGAAGTATTCAATGGCCCTTCAGCTTTAAAAATATCACGTTCGCGGAAGCCAGATGATATATCATCTTGCGTCTAGCGGCTTTATGCTGACGTCGTTTCACATTTACCTCAAGAAAGTGTAATAACCCTTCATAAGTATATTAAGTAAGTATCCGAAATAATATTGAAAATTGCAGAGGAATAGCTAAACTGGGCATTCTTCTCAGAGTACGTAAACGTCTTTTAGCGAAAAAAAAGTATAAATTGCTTTACCCTCTCAACACAATCTCTTGAAAGGCGGTTCTACACCAACAAATCTGCTGGAAGTTATTTGCGGTATTTATAGAATCTACACAGATTTTTCTAAGGTTTTTTATAGGGTGTATAGGGTGGATAACAAACCGATTATATATAAATTGTTTTGTGCTGGTTCTACTAAAAATTTGGTTGCGTGGTTTAAGTAATATATGTACGTTCTTTATACGAGTTCTATCTGGCGTAGCGAAGGCGAGTCATTTCGGTCTATTACTTTTTAATTTATTCATTAACGATTTGTCATCGTCTTTAGAGTTTTCCAAAGTACCAAAGCTGACAGAGGTTGCTAAGTTGTTTAACTCTTTCAATACTATCGACGATGCCAACAGTCTGCACTCAGAACTAATCGAATAATTTGTCCGGCGTAAACATAACAATATGTTGCTTAATTTAAAAGTATGTAAAAAACCGACATTTCCAAGAGGAGCTCCGAGTACTATTGGTTATTCGCTTCGATACATGTAAACTGGATTGTCTTCCGAAATTGATTTTTAATGTTCATGTTCAAGATTGCTAAAGCTGTGTTCGAATTTTTTAAGAATTAACTGCTCATATGAATTTAGCGACGAAAGGGTGTTTACCACATTTGTATGAGCCCAGTTAAGGTCCTAGATATAGCTTCCTACCTTGGAAAATAGACGGATTTTTTTTATTATAAAATTGTTATCGTTACCGGCAAGATTAACCCGTAATTAGTCTGTCATAAAGATGTCACATATCTGTACCAACAACGAAATGAATCATCCACTTCATGTTGCTTGTCAATTTTTTAACTACTACTGCAATAGTTATGACATGGCGCCGTCGTCATCTTATAGAATAGAAAAAGCAATTTCGACTTAAAATGCTTGATTGCTGCTTCTTGTTGTTCTTCCTCTTCTTGCTTTTTTATTATTATTGTTATTGTTTATTTTTCTGTTTATACATATTTCCTGTAAAATTCTAGAAAGTAAATTTGGGATAATAATTATATAAAAATCGCATCTTGGTTGTTTGTGAGTTTTCACCCGGCTTTACGTCCTATTAATTAGTTAGTCGAACTGCAAGTTAATGTGACTAATTTACTTTGATTGAAATACAGAACATGGACAAAAGTATATCAACATGACATTTGCACAATATTTATCTACTAAAAAGGCATCGGGTATCTGTAGGACAGGTGCAATTCTTTGCGGGATAGATACGTAGAGTGCCTAGTTAGCTTTCAATGCAACGTTATCCCGTTCTTGCACCGAAACAGCCGCAAATTGTGGGTCAGTACTGGTCAAGAAAGATATTTGATGATATTCTAATGTTTCTCAAACCAGCACCCGACCCGCCAAGCATTCCGGCTGGGTATATGCGCGCATTACGATTTTGGCGTATGGAAGTATTTGGCAGCAATACATTAACTATAGTGAGATTCTTCATCATCATGGGTATCGAGATTTTCATTCTCAGTAATCCGATCAGTGATGTGATTGAGAGGTCCAGCTGAATACCACAATAGCTAGCAAACAGTTTGAACCGTAGTCTTGTTTGTAGAAACCAGCAGCAACAGCAACGAGAACGATGATCCAACATTCCAGTTTTATGACCGCCACTGCGAAAGACGTCCTGCATTTGCTTTCATTATAAAGGGTTTCGCAATTGCAGCCCTTCCATGATAGTTGGCTTTGTGGAGCTATCTCTGCACTGTTTTATTGAAGAAGTATCACTCAAGTGAGTGTGAAGTTCTACAGTTGCTTTGCCACGAAGGCGTATAATATAAACTACAACATGCGGCACGTACACCGCGTAATACATGCGGGTCGCATTATTTACGCGATAGCTTTGTGGTCAACACGCAACAACATGGTACTACATTGCATGGTGTTCATATTTTTTTGTCTACTCCCCGTAAATAAAATCTTCTGTCGGCTACGGTCGTTCTATTAATGGCCAAAACCTTGAGAATATTATATGATATGGTGATCTTGATATTTTATTTGATCAGTGAACTTTAACCTGCACGTTCAGGCAATTATTAATAAGGACATAAGCTGCTTAGGCTTATAAAAAGACTTGAAGACATTTGACGATAGCCGCCCATGAAACAAATGCCTTTAAAAGTTTGAGTGATTTTTATGAGAACGCTTCCGCTTTCGTTATGGTAATCTTTTTTAAGAAAAAATGTTGTGATACGAGCTGAATTATTGGTACTAGTCGGCTGTAGATTTAAGTTTGTGCTTTGAAATGATTTTTGTGTGAATTATTTTAGTTATTAAATATTAGTTACATCTTTTTTTTCTTTAGCTGGAATTAATTAAGTAATAAGTTCCGGCTGTTGCTGATGCTGTCGTTCTTGTTGTGACTTTTTCTTCTTTTACTTTTAATATGATATATGATCTGTTTTGTAAAAATATCTGTGTTTGTATATATGTGCACATTTTTACATGAGAATATTTATATCAAATGTACCGAAGTATATTACGTATACCGAAGTATATGTATACCGCCGTATATGTTGCTAATAATATTAGAATACAAGTAAATAGATAAATAAATGGACAAACCTATGCCCTTTAGGTGTGAAAATCCTTTTACATTACTGTTGGTGACAATTTGGGAACCAAGAAATGAGAAGCTTTCCGGCTCGCCAGAATGAGTTTATTAAAATATTGCTAAAGGGTCTCTAGTATCGCGGCTTATGAAACTTTAAAACCTATTAGACAGAAAGTCTCTATATGCTAGACTGTTATCCTAAGGAGGTACCCACATGATGCCCTAGCATGCACAATATCAAGAAGTGCATATTTCAGAAAGTTTCGTAAGTGATTCTTGTAGTGCTAGCGTTACCACAATAATCAAAATATTGTGCTTTGATAGACTTTGACAGACCCACGGATACGCATGTAATTTAAATCATCAAAGATTTGTTCACTCCACACGAAGTCGGCTGACGGGTTTGCGAACGTGAACGCTGCAACATGCATTTTCATTGTGATGCAAAGTGACGCGTATACTGCAGTAATCACATTTCAAAATCAATCCGATAATGAGAAAAATAAAAATTAGTTGAAAAGTTTGTATACATGCGGAGAGTATGTGTATGTTTTTTAATTCATTTTGTTAGTTCATTTCCAATTCAACCACGTGGGTTACAGCCGAATTAAATTAATTCGTTTCATTGCAAGTGACAACGTTTCTTAAAGTTATACAACAACATGGCTTAACCTATCTGTGTGATGAAACTGTATCTTTATGTATGTTTGAAGGAAACTGCAATGGAAGAAATTACTTAAGTGTGTTCATATTTAGCCAAGACCGCCGTTCAACGTTCATCTAAGCTTAGGCTTAGTAATTATATTAGATCGTCTAACAGCTTTCTATTGAACGTTCTAGTTTATGTATGTCATCGGTAATGCATGACCTTAGAGAAGAGTCAATTTTGTAACATAAATTGAGTCCAAAAGAGATATTTGGTTGAGTACATTATATAAATTTTTGCTAAAGGCTCTAAATGATTTAAATAATTCATAATTGCGTCTACATTGGCATAGATCAGCTAACCGACAGTAGGAGTGAATTGAGGAGTGAAATCGGACATTGAGATTGGTTTCAGTCAACAGGCCTGTGTGCATCGATAATCCTTTTTATCAACTTTACCAAGAATGAAACGTAACACTACGAGTAATAGTCTTCTTCTACCTATCTGCCTATCTTCTTTTGTGATAGTAATATTGTTTTATTATTCATTACATGCTTCACTTGATTAAACATATCAGCGATAGAATGGAGACAACACCTCCGAAGCATATTCTAATACAGATATTACTAAGGGCACGCATAGCCTTTGCATTATGTATCGATTGTCGAGGTCTCGAGAGTAGCGGTTAATAAATCGTAACGTGGACCTTGCTTTGTTTATGAAGGATTCTATATATGGGCTAAAACAAAGTTTATTCGAAAAAAAGGAGAATTAAACCGTGCGTCATTTCTATATTCTGCAGTCTATCTCAGTCTGTTAGGTGCAAAAGTGAACTTCTTACGCTTTTTTAAAATTTAGTATTAAAAAATTAACTGAATACCAAGCAACTAACTTGTTTAGGTTAATTGGAAGGACTCTGAAGCCTAGTGCAGTGTTAGCAGAGTTAGCATACAAAAGCTTCATCACATATGAGATATTTTTAATACGTAACACAAAGAGAATTGGTCCAAAGTGCCACCTTTGACGTAGTACTGCCGAGAAATTCGTTCCAATAGAACGAGCTTAAGTGCACTCTACGGGCTCTTTTAAGGAGGCACGAGTTGATCTATATCACTGGATGGGAGAGGAAGTCTAAACCTTTCGTTCATTGAGCCAAAAGCCTTGCTAAGGTTAAAGCATTCTTTTCCTATATATAATATAATCTGATATTCTGATTACCCTCACAAACTATGTCTAATCAGAATTCCAATATCATAACTACTTTTAGAAAGAAATGTCTGTCTATGCTTGTAGCACAGCAAAATTTTTAGTGTTCGGGAATAGATAAAAACAGTCTATGAATTGAGTTCTGATAAAACCGGCATGGTTTGGTTTATGTAATTTGTTCATGAATACATAAAAACAATCTAAGAAGTGAGTTCTGATAAAATCAGCATGGTTTGGTTTATGCAATTTGTTTTTATTCTTTTAAATTGTTTTTTTTTTTTTGTATTTCATCTGCTTACCTGTAAGATGCGCTTCGGTAAATTACGATCATCTTCTTCGGTAATTTGTGTACGATATGTTTGACGATCAAATTGCGGTGGATTGTCATTAACATCCCGTACGTTCACGATAACGGTGGTGTAATTTGTTCTACGATTACGTGACGCCTCTAAGCGTAACTCGTACTGAAAAATTGAGAAGAACGGTATAAAAAACGTATCCTTAACCTTGAGTTTACATTCACAACAAAAACATTTTCACGGTAATGTTGTATCACTACTTTTAGAAAGATGATGAAAACCGACCAAAATTTCTTAAGATCATTAAATTTGTTCAAGAATGTGCGACACCCAAAATATAGAGTATGTTTTACTCTGCGAATTGTTCTAAATTTTCCCTCTGCTAGGACAACCACAACCGAGCTAACCAAAGTGCAAATCATAAAAATTCTCGCAAATGAACATTTTCGTTGACTGTTGTCACAAAGCAAAGTTTTGTGGTTAGTTTTGGGTCAGTCCTTCTTTCGCATCTGCGAAACGGAACAGGTTGTATAAGCCAAGAGGGAGATGGAATTCTAATGACTTGAAAAAAATTCGTTTCATAGCATTTGAAAAACAGAAAAATCTCCTCTCAGTTTAGTTTGCATTCTGTGTTTTGCTTTCGGTTTTTTCCTTCATGGGTTCCACAAGTTGTATCGCATATGTTTAAAACTATGCATCGAAACGATAATGAATGATAATATGAATCCAAATACTATATATTCGTATGATGATTTGTGTCTGATTGTGTCTTAATTGAGTTATGGAAAGTGTTTGTTTCATTTGATCTCCGTAGCAACATGACAGCGAATTAAAATTTATTTGCTAATAAACAAAAAACTTATAATGATTATAAAATGTTTAATGTGAAGTTAATAAAATGTAATGTTATCGCTTTTGTTATAAATTGCTTCGTTAAAGTATTTCATTTATGGTGGAATTTCCTTGGGCATCGTTGCAATTAACCCTCGGTTTTGTGCTCTAATATTTTCATTATTTGTTTAAGAATTTAATAAACACTGGTTTGGTCAATTATTTTTATAATTATGTACACTTTCTCAAGTACTTACTCTTGGTCTGGTTTCATAATCTAAAGGACTTGCTACATAGATTGTGCCGGTTGTGTTGTGAACACCAAAAGCGTTGCCTACGTTACCGCCTGTAATCGCGTATCGAATACTTGTAGCTGGAAAAAATTGAAAATATATATGTATATACATTATACATACACAAATTATTTCTCTTAGAAAATGCTTGGTTGGTTTAAGTAAATGATTTAATATTAAGCATTCTTAACCAGGCAGCGAACAGATAAATTGTTCTCTAAACCTTGGTCATTAAAAATTTTAGATCAAATTTATTTTTAGTCCATTAGTGATAAACTGTCATTATTACTATATGGAAGAATGAAAAAAAAAAATCAAGGATCAATGCCTCCTTTGAAAGCATCAAGTTAAAGAGACACCAAGGAAGTAAATCTCTCGCTACAAATAAAAAGCAATATGTGTAACACCACACTTACGATACCCGTAACACCACACGTACGATACCCGTCGATTTGAAAGACTTTTGATTTTAAAAATTCCGCGCAGAGAAATTGATAACTTTGGATGTTTGGAATAATGAAGCAGATATATATGTCTGCTCTTTTTTTCTGGAACACGCCTACTTCGTCATTTCCATATATCGATGTTACGCCTAGCCAGAGAAGTAAATTCTAAACTTAAAGTCTTAAAGAACAAGCACCTAAGGCTCTCGGCTTTATTGAAAACTCTACCGCACTTGAAATTTGAACCCACAGCCATTGGGTTGTTGGATGAGATCCTTTGCCTGCTCGGTCACTCAAGCGAATATTATGTTATATATGTTATATATATGTTTTTAGTGATGTAATATAGCAGATATATACGGACGTTTCGTATGCGATATTGTGTCCACACCCACGTCCACAGTGCACAAGCAGCTAACACAATCTCGGAAAACGCCGACAATTTTCTCAAATTTTCTTCTATAACTTTCAATCACATGAATAGTTGGCCTGGTTTGCTTTAGTGTACTTGTGGGCGTGTATGTGAACAAGTAGTGTTCGCTTTTTAATCTTCTATTCTCATTCGAAGGAATAGTGTTTTTGCCAAGTTCCCTATCTTCATATTTGCGACTGTGGAGCTTCGCAAGATTTACTCGTCAAATTGACCTGCTCCGCAAAAATAGGTATATGAAAAACGTCCAGTGGACGCAGTTTCGCTATATTGAAGGTGCATTCACACACGCATATCCTATAGCATATGTTTTCGGCGTTACAAGGCAACCGCATTTCTCCAAGCGACTGTTTACGGAATGCGACCATAAGTGAATTTAAAAGAATGGCGTCGTATGATCGTTAATCAAAATAGTTAACACAATAACATACAAGAACCATAAAGTTGTTTACCACACACAACACAAACAATTGATAGACAACCCGATATTATGACACATTTTTCGCCCAGCTGTTTATGTTATGCTGTTCCTAAGCTACGTACGCCGTGCATCGTTACACGGTATAGTAACACACTTAATTCTCTTTTTACACGATACGCCCGTCACCAAAAAATTCGCGTAAAAAAATACGTGTAAAAAATTTCGATTAAAAAAAGATATTTGCTAAATGGAAATGGAAAGGTTCCAGACCTAAAAAACCGTCTGAAAAGTAATATCACATATATAAACAATATCAAAAAATTCTTGTTGGAGTTCACTTCAAAATTTATTTCGTACTTACCCATTTTAATTCGTTAAACATATTATAAAACACTAAACTAAATTGCGTAAAGACATACATAACGTCTTTACTCGACATAACCTAACTGAAATGTAAAAATTATAATGCGAAGTTACAATACTTATTTCTGAGGAATGAGAATGAAAAAATTCTTAGACCCATAAAAAAAAAATTCATAGAATATTCAAAATCGCGTTAAAATAAAACAATTCGTGTAAAAAGAGAATTTTTTTCTTTTTAACTCATGTCAAATTAAATTGCCTGTAAAAAGAGAGCTGCGCATACAATATTTTTAAATAAATACTTTTTTATAAACAATTGCAAATATTCAAGCAAGAAAATGCAATTCATCCACGTAGTCCTATTCAGAAGTGCTCAGTCTTATCTCTCTCTAACATTTCGACAGCTTCTCCATAAAACTATTTGCCAAGATCCTTAAAGTGAGCTGTAATATTTTCTTCTGGAGCATACTTGCAAAGAGGATACGTTGGGTAGGTCAGGGACTTCAGTTTCAATTGGCGTAGTGTTTTTTATCCCAATTAAGAAAACTTGCCACGTGATGGGCGGTCAGCTTTTTTTATGTTGAAGTCAAATATGCCCTTTCGACGCATTTATTTGGTGAACTTGGGCAATGTTCTCGTCAGTGATAACAGTTTTCGCCTATTCGTTGTCATCTAAGTTGATTGCCGGCTGCTAAAAAATTTCACAGTGATGATGCCATATACAGCTTGCAGCTCGTCATTAATTTGTGTTCTCAAAATCAAATAACTAACGACGGGTTGATATTTATTTTTTTATTCCCCCAAAAACACTCATCTCGACTCACTCAAACGAGTGCGTACTTATCAGCATATGCACAAATATATTCCCCAACTTTTGAAAACTGGCTCCCTTTTAATCTTTCGGTTAGGAACTTTTTAAACGTACACTACGCATTCTATATGACAACCAAGCGAAGAACTGGCTAATAACTAATATATTTACTTACAAGTATTATGCCCACCCCATCTTTATTGGGATGTGTTTCGAACGTTGCAAATCGCTAAATCGCAAACAATAGCGCTTATAAGAATCAATTCTCAGATTCTATATAATATCTTAATTAAAAGAATTGAACTTCGCGTACAAATAACTTAAAGCACACGCTGAAAACTGTACAAAGGGCAGGGAAAGTCCTATGAAAGCAAAACTGGTAATTGATGTAAAGATCGCGGGCAAACGTAACGCCATTTTTTTCCGGAAATGCTTTCAAAAAATTTGGTGAATAAGGGCTATAGAGTCTATTATCAGTTAGCAGCAGAATGCTAACTGCATCCCTCCATTCAGTGGTCATTGTTCGCGTATTCCCCCTAAGTACGCATTGAGAGGCGTCCTCCTAAATAATAATTCCTCGATAAGGAAAGCAATTAAATATTTTAGAATGTGCAACTATTTTGGTTCGTTCCAAACCTCCTTGGACAAGAGATATTATCGAATGTGTTTTATAGGAAGGAAATGATTACGCCTGGAGATCACCGGATTAGCGTTAGAAAAATGGTGAAGATAACAAATTTAGCACCAACTAATGTTTAGGATGCAATTTTTGGCGTCACATGTGGCTTTATTTCTTCACCAATGTTACTCGCATGTGTCAAATTTTTCATTAACGACATGGAGCTGAGGTGCTAGAATTTCCAAGAATTATTCCGCGTAAAGATTTTCTGCTTTCACGAAAAAGTATTCAAAGCCATATATATAGTGAGAAGGTTAGGATTCAGAAGCCTGAGTACGCCTTTTAAAGATGCCAGCATTTTCGTAATCTATAGGGCAAACGTCAAACGAAATCAACAGCAAATCTCAACTCCAGTAAAAGCACCTTGACATCTAGTTTACCGAAACACAAGGACGGACTGTATTTACGCATTTTTTAAAAATTCGGAAAAAAAAGCATGTGAACAAAATAATTTCCTCGGCTGCAGCCAAAGCTTTTATATTTTTACACTGTTGAGTAGGTTTTACCGCTATATCCCTTTTGCAATAAAAACGGTGATTGCAAAATGTTTTTTTTCGCTTTCAAAAACATAGATGACCTTATTGTAAATTGAACTGCGGATGTGCTGTACGACTGATTATGACGATTTGAAATCGGTATCTTAACTTTTGCAATCGGGAGATGGTTGACTACGTAAACCCACAGAGGCTGACAGACGGAAGGACGGACCTGGCCAGGTGGATTCATTATTTGATTCTGGACAGGAACACATATACCTTGTAGGGTCTCTAAAACAACCTTTTTTAGTGGTTCACATGTTTCGACAATGATGTTTCCTTTTCCTCTTTCTATTGTAAGGTATTGTATAACATCCTCCGTGGAACACGGGTGGAAAATTTTGTCGTTGTATACGTTGTGGTCTATAAGTAACCAGGGAAAAAACCTTTTTTTTTTTGAAAACAGTGCTGGTCTCAGGCAACATTATTTTGTGGGTGTGTCCTCTGATCGATTTGGACCAATTTCAATATCTGAGTACAAGAACTTTTAATGTTTTTGTCAAATTTGAGCCGGGCAGCTTGCGACCATAAAAATGTCTACCGTAAACATTAGAGAGACAGACAGACATCCTTAAATCAATTCACAATATATACAAGAATACTTAATGGGGTCTCTGAAGCTTCATTCTGGTTAACCCTTCATCGGTGGTTGGTATAAAAATGAAAGTGTATATATATATATATATCCGTGACAGACAATAGAAGAGAAGTCAATATCGAAAATGAAACATTTATCGCACGGATGAAATTATAGAGACAGGCAAGGCAATATTTTTTATTTCACTTGTGATCCCTAATGTTTCATTTCAAACTTTTATTTTTCTATATTGTTTGTTAGTCAGCAGCACGTGTGACAAAAGCCTTATGTTTGTAGACCGAAATGAACCGTTTAAAGATTTGCGTGCACTTTAAACTGAAAAGAGTTGCGAAAGAAATGAAATCACTCTCTGCGTAAACTCCACTACGGGCCTTAAAACCTCATATAGAAACTTTTCCTTCAGTTATTCAGCCAACAGTCAACTATTACGCATGGAGAGCATTTTAAAACAAATAATTTACATGATTTCATTTGCATATGTATACATATACATATATTTGAAGAAAATATTTTTTAAATAAAGATTTTAAAAAGAGAGTTTAAAAATTCTACTTACTCTCATTGTGATTTTTGGCATTAACTGTGAGTACTGTCGTCTGTAGGTCAGCGCTTTCATCAATTTCAGTCTCGTATAGAAATTTATCGAAATAAGGCGGTGTATCATTTTTATCGGCTATACCAATGCGTACAAATTTTGTAACTGCAAAGAAAAGATGATAAAAAACAATTTCAATCAAAATGTTCTCTTCTCTGATGAATCAAAAATTTTCATATATTTTTTTAAAATAATTTGAAGGCAAACATTGAAAGGAACTTTTTTTTGTATGTGCATTGAAAAGTGTGTTCATGGAAAAGTTATAAGCAAACAAGTTTGCATATTTGCCGTTAAACCTCTGAGCTGTAAATACGTTTGCGAAAAGTAAAATTTTTCCGTACCTGTGTGCGATGCATGCGTTTCCCTGGCAGTGCGAAAACTCTGTAGCGAAATCTTTTTTATATAGCACGCTTTATTCTTTTGATAGTCGTAAAGCAAGAACTTCGTCCCACTCTTAGTTGCAATGTACACCAAATGTTTACAAATTTTATTGCTTTCCATTTACTATTCTAATGTACACACAAGATATTTCTGGAAAATTTTCTTTTCATACCTTTTTTTTAAACATTGGATTTTCTTTCCCCACTTTTTTAAATATTTTATTCTCGCAACTTCGCCCGCACATGTGTGTATTGCGTTACAGACTTTTTGGCTGGTAGATGAAAATAGTTTTTTATATTTGAAAACATTTAATTTAATAACCGAAACTGGCTGCATGGCTTTCAAAGCGCATAAGTAATCATGTGTGTGTGTGTGAAATGGAAGCTAAAAGGTCTTTTAAAATATATATTTGAAGGTGCTTCTCTTACTTAAGATAAGAACATTACCGTTGGTTGCTAAAAATTAATGTTGATTTCGCGCTTCAGATTTTTTTTTCCTCTTGTTGCTCGTGAACTAGTTCTGGGGGGGATATAGTAATGGTGTCAGTATTTGTGGAGAAATATGGATTAGATTAGGTAGTCTGCGAGTTTAAAGCGATGTTTACTATGATTAAGGTCGGTCTCTTTCTCTTTAGGGACTTTTTAAGTGGTAAGGAAAAGAGTGCTTCCGGGTTGTTAGAATTTCTCGTGACCTTTTTAGAGAAGCAGTAGCCTTACAAGCAGATAGGGAACATTTAATAGGTCTAAAGGAAAATTTGGGGAATGATTTCGCTGCTATCAGGGAGAAAGTATATACAATTTGTACAATTTTCACTCTAAACTTCCTTATGGTAAGGATATGTATTGCCATTAGCTTTCAAAAATCACGTGGACCGTAACAGATTGTAACTTGGGTACAAAATTTTTTCAGAACTTTATATTGCCTGTGATTCCTTGAGAGATTTTCCTTTTCCATCATAGTGTGCACTTAAGGTTTGATTTAAAACCATCGCCCATGAAAACATTCTTAATTTAATGCTTTTGTAGTACGAGTGTTCAGAACGATGCCCTCTATTGTCTCATTCTTCAGATCGCAAGGCATATTCACTGTGGAATTGATATGAATTACATTGCAGATTTTGTGGGCTTTCTTATTACCGTGCTGCATATGCGAGATTAGATCTGGGCCTGGAACTCGTAACTGAGAAACACACATTTTTGCAAACGATGTAAAACAAAGTATTATACACAATAGCTTTTTTAGGAGCACTTCTATTTTACAGCCAAGTCTTGCATTATTCATGGCCAGTCTAAGTCACCTTCGATTGAAAAAGTAACAGCTCAGTTTCGAAATTAAGCAAATGCCAGTGCTACGAGACTTGCACGCAATAATTGATAAGTGACAAAAATTACTGTAAAATTTAACTTTCCCTTTATAAGGAGAAAATTCATCCCAAATGATGTAATGTAAGAGAATTATTTTCGTTCATTTTGTTAACTGAATTTTACTTGAATACTTCAATAAGTCATATGAAAAGCCACTGATATTTTATCGGGCCACAACTGCGGAGAAAAGGCGCCAAAAAATAACAACTGAGGTGAGTAAGAGACTGTGAAGGCATAAGAAAAACCACAAAACAAAAAAAAATAATAAAAAATCGGTATATTGCTGACACGAAATCTACGAATGAAAAAAAAGCAGCGAGCAATAAAAAAATACACGTATATACGTATTTTTATATATAATGTAATAAAAACGGACATATTTAGCACAATTCCACTGTCATACAATTTAATAGCTTTCGCGGTGCAGCAATATACGTTTGCTGAGGGATGGTCAAGCCGTGCTTCTCATCTGAATTTTTATTAATGTTTTCATATTCTTCTTTTGTGTATATATATAACAAAAAGAAAAAGAAAAACAAAAAAAAAAAAAAAAACCAGAAGCAGAATAAGAATAAAAGAGTATAACAAAAATCTCCCGTATCTGTAATGAATAAGTATTTGTATGGTTTAAAAACATAAGACGGGTTTTTTATTTTCTTTAGGACATTGGGGGAAATTTCGCCTGAATACCACTTAAAAAGGATGTTGACAAGCCATTTTACAAACTGGGGAAAAACAATGCATTTTTTACCGGTAGGATAACTCGAACCGCACGTAACGCATGCAACACTAACAAGCGAGTGGAAAATATGCACAATTTTCATTAATATATATAAGCAAAAGGGAGAGGATACCTAGAGTAAAATTTACAACAATCAGCGATGAATTCGAGCGAAATGCAATGCAAATAAATATGCAGCTCGTATTACTACACTTTAATTCACATTTCACACACATTGCCACAAACCTGGAAAGTGTAAATTTGTCATTTTTGGGGAAACAAAATATTTTTCAAAAATATTTTCACTTTAATTTGGGAAATAATTTCGAAGCAATAATAGGGCTACAGTCTATTACAAGAATATATATGGCTGTAGGGTATCATCATAATCATCATCATCATCATTGTTATTATAATCATTATACCGTACACAAGATACACTTTCTAAATTATAAAAGCAGCAAACATCGTTCTTCAGAGTAAATATTGCATTTGTGTGTGCGGTTTAGAAATAAAACTCGACAAAATAAACTTGAAATTTTCTATGAAAAATCAAAAATCTTTCCCCGTTGCAATCCCTTTTCCTAAATGTCCAGATGTACATAAGAAAGATACAAAAAGTCCTTTCGCCAGATCTCGCCAGCCGTCCACTTGAGACTATTTTCAAATGTCACGCTCTGCGGTCTATTGTCAAAAACAAGTCAGCGATCGACGGGTACTTGATTTATCGAGTAGCGAGTTTGGTGCTGTCAACAATTTATACGATCTTGCTGACTGTCGAATCGGAACTCTTATCCGGTTCAGTATATTCAAAGGGAAGCTCAAGTAAAATGTTATTGCGAAATGCTTTTGTTCACTTACACGTAATGCATGTAAGGGAATTTCCAAAGGGCTGGGAAGAGCAAAGAATTATTTTCGATGATTCTATTTTCTGCTGCCGTAAAATCATAGGGCGTTTTCAAGAAGATATTAACAAAAAAACTTATCGCAATTTTGACGGGAGCAACTGAAGGGTAATTAAGGAATTAAGGAATATCTCTCTTGCACTCACCACAAGCATTCAGTCGTGGCATTTAAAGTGTTGTAGTTTTATAATTTATTTGGATGATTGCGTTGCTTACTTGATTATTTATACTTTTATTCACACACCAATAACATAACGAGTGCCATGCTGTTTTCATCTCTAGAGAGCCATAAATCGAGCTCGGCTTTAATGTGGTCTTTGTACGAAACATTTGAGATGAAACTTTCATTAAATAGCTGCGGTTTTAATACTGCAGTGATACGAAACTTCTTTGAATTTTTGTGTAGAGACCTAGGAAATTGAAGAAAGACTACGTTATGCTTAGCTCTACTTATGACCAGTATTATGCAGATCTTTGAAGAAATCCATGTTGTATATATTCGTTTGTTGGCTGAGCAGTATCACGCAGGAGATGAAAAGCTGCCCTGTCAGTTTTGCGTGTAGAAATTTCGAACATGCAGATAACTTCTCGTATTCCATTTCATAAGTGAAAGCGCTTCTAATTTTCCACCTTCACAGGTTCAAATTTCCCTAGGCTTGGCGAATGGCAAAACAAATTTTTACTGTGCCAAGCAAGCAGTGGAACCAATTTTAACATGCTTTTGAATTTTTTGAGTTCTAGCTCTCTATTTTTCCATAGCATGGACCCGTTTTGCTTTGTCTTTTGTTTGTTGTATTGTATTAAAATTATTTGTGTCAAGTTTTTTGTATATAGTGTCACAGCCATTAGAATTCCGAAAAGGTCGATGCGCATTAAAAAGCATTCCCTTAGCAAAAAAATTATACACTGTATAAAAAAAGCTGTACTTTACTACATCCCCTTTGAACAGCGTGTAATAAGGCCCTTAATGAACACATAAGCGCCAAACCTACGGGACGGGTACATATCGCCTTAATTTGAACGCCACAATATGTTACATGGATTAGTCTTGGGTAATATCAAGTATTTGCGTAATTAAACTCTATGCTCCTTGTTATTACGTAGTTTATCGCCTTGTGTTGAACAAGTGCATTCAAACACATTACAAATGGAAGTACTATGGCATTTTGACAAGTGGCACAAGGTGCTTCTTCAGGTTATAAGTAGCCTTAGTTAGACTAATGAAGTAAATTCTTGGGGTAAAAGAAAAAAATTGCTTACTAGCAACACTATACACATACTGCAACGTAATAACGAATATTGGAACTCAACCCTCTTGGCTCGACTCTCACGACTCACTTTCGACCATCCTTACAACTGACGTTGCTTAAATTCCTCGGGACATTTGAATTCCGTTAACTTGCGAATCCGTTTTCCGCTAAACTTCTGCCAATTGCTGTTAATTTTTTCGCTAGTCGCCAGCTGCATGACACAGATAACGCGCCATGGATACGTATTTGGTTTTGCCCTTCTTTAGAATTTAGTTTCTTAGACAACCGACTAATTTTCATCAAAACTCAAACCATTTGACATTTTCGTAACAATTTATAAGCATATGTGTATATATGTATTTTTTTTTAATGGCCAATCTCTCGGAAGATGTCCCCTGTAGCACGGTTACGGCTAGAATGGTGAAGACGTGGGAAGGAGGAATGATGTAAGGAGATGGCCACAGCCTAGTGGGTCTGTGTACCTGAAAGGTAAGTGTTATGCGTTTACTGGCTGAACACTCACTATAACTACTGAGACCTTAACCCACGAATATACAGACTTATTAGAGAGTTGCGGCTCTAGCCTACCCGGCTACTCCCAGAAATAATACATTAATTTGACATTATGTTCCCTTTGACATTATGTTAGTTGTTCCGAAAGCCATTCTTCACGTAAAGAAAAAGTTCAGGCAGCCACAAAGACGGTGTTTTATTGTGTGCTAAAGTCGGCCAAGGCGAGTTCTCGCAAATGTGTTGGGCCTAACTTCTCCAGTGTTAGTGGGATGTAATGGAGGGACGAGGTGAGGATTAAGTCATTTTTGATATTCAGGTAATGAAATAATCTGTCGTGGAACTTAGTTTATAAGGACTGGTGGTATAATTTATAAAACTTGTTAACGTAACGTATTGTTATACACAGAATAACTTCCTACTTGCAAACTTCGACATTGTATGTAACAGATTTGGAAATGTAATACAAAAATATATCTGTGGGGCGGTCTTCCAGATGAAATATCTTTAGGCATTGAAAGCAGGTGTAACTCAGAATTATTTAAATATTATGAGCAAATTGTTCGATAGTGGTTTCCTTAAATAAGACACAAAATATACCAAGAAAAGCGAACGTTAGTGTTCCTACTGTGTAACTGTGTAATTACTTATTTATTATTTTTTTTATCATAATCCAATTTCTTTACACAAATTAATCATTAGTTATTTTTCTGCTCATTATTGTTTTCTTTGTTTGTTAGTATTCTTAATATTTATTATTATCATTAAATTATTTTTTTTCTTTTTTTCTATATAATCTCTTTTGTGCTCTGCCAAATATTGTGATGAGATAATCCATTACAATATGAAATACACGAGCACAATGTTATATTGCACAGTTGAAGGAGTAATAAAAAGAAATTCATTTTCATTTCATTCATTCATTCATCATTTCATTTTTCTTTTTCTTTTTGTAAATTGTATTAAAAATGAGTGATAAAATTTTACTTAGCTCTAGAGAATGTTTACCATATAACCTTTAAGAACATTTGCTAATAAAATACCGTTTCTTGAACGCGTCTGGTTTTATGTCTTGTTTGAGAAACGAGGAGTAAGGGGATAGAGTAGAAAGGAAATAGATTATTTTTGCCCTGCTTTCATTTTCGCATTTCTCAAGGACTAAAGTGCTGGTCAATATAGAGTGAAATTTGCCCCGATATTTTGGAATTTATGCCTTTACTTAAAAGACGACTTTACGAGATTGTTATTATTATTGTTATAAATTTACTCAGAGAATAAATTCTAAGACTAAAGTCTTAAAAGCACCAGCATCTAAGGCTTTCGGCGTTATTAAAAAGTCTACCGTATTTGAGATATGAACCCACGGCCATTGAATTGCTTGTCGAGATCCTTGCTTACTCGGCCACTCAAGCGGATTGCGAAATTATATTTTACCCCAAAGTATCGAAATTAGCATAAGATTTATAAAATGAACCGTTGTGCGACAACCTTCTTTAATTAGATAAAAACATGCGTTACAAATACAAATTTTGTCTGTTCACAAGGTAAGAATAAAGTGGATAAAAGGGAACTCGAAGTTAACAAAAGAAACGAAAAATATCTATGACACTGACTGTCGCTGGAAAGGAAGGGTTCAACGAAAACAATAGTAAATCGAGTTTTGAAGTTTGCGATGGTAGCCAATGAAATGTGGAACCACTTGGAGAAGGCAAAGTCAACGGGAAGCAAGCGGACGAACATGCTAGAAAGGAATTCCAATTGATGAAAAAGGAGATGCAGTTAACGAGACATCGATAGCCTACCGAACGTGACATGGAACCCCTTAAAAAAGGAGGGAGTGAAAGCAGCGCATGAAAATACAACCTCTCATCCGCTAAAGATTTGCTTTTTGATTTTGGAGAAAATGAAGACGATTTTGAAGTGTGATCATAACAATTGACTGTACTACGCGTGTGCTTATAACAACTAAATTGAAGGTAGCATTGACAATGCAATCTCATGAGGATCTGATGGTTGAGTTAGCCGAAGAACTCCTCCAGGATGTGAACACACTGTTTCAAGACTCATAGTCGTGCCCTCGAAAGGTTAAGTATTTGTATAACGGCCAATATAAATCTATGGGTGGCTGCCTCGCCTCGAGTTTAGCTCAA